>JASAMX010026907.1:0-18793 GCA_030248175.1 Microlaimidae sp. YZB2_3
CAAAATAAATAATTCCGAGAGTGTATTAGCGCAGTCAAAATTGGCGCAAAATCGCGAAAACCGCGCGCATTTAACGCATCATAAAAAAAAATTGAGCGAGCCGATTTCGCTCAAACTTTCAGAAAAACTCAGAAAAGTATGTTTTAACAGCATACCAAGCGGCGTTTCTTATCTCGCACTAATAAAAAAGTTTTGTTTTTTTTTGGAACCAGGTTTTTTTCACCGCATCGGCTGTAGTGATGACGTCATCGAAAAACATTTTTTCCTAACCTTTTCAAAAGATAGCCAAGAGTCTAAGCTATGCTTCCATATATGTCCCGCACATATTCTAAACTCCGTTATGGATATATAACATTTCAAATTTCGAGTTTTGTCGCCAGTCCGCATCATTTTTGTATAGACTATAGTGTTGTAAAAAGTAATGATTTTGGATTAATTTAAGTAAAAGTATAAGTAATTTGAAAATTTTCAATTTAATTAAAGTAAAAGTAAAAGTAATTTGTAATTTTTTAATTTAAGTAAAAGTAAAAGTAATGGTCAAAATTTTATTTAAGTAAAGTTAAAGTAAGACCTATTTTTTAAAGTACAAGTAAGAGTAAAAGTATAATAAAAGTATTTTGGGAACAGAGCAAAACACCGGTTTTTGGAGCTTCAGAGCTCCGTTTTAAAGTTTTCTGCTAATTTTATTTATAAGTTATCATTTTAATAAGTTTTTTAGTCAAAATAAATGGTTTTAGCGTGTTAGCGACTTAAAAAATTATCTTCCACCATTCACTTTACAACAAGCCCATAGGGAATCTACCCTTTGAAATTACTTAAAATTTTAATTTTAATTTTAAATTTTGAAAATACTTAAATTAATTTAAGTATTTGCAGTGGAAAATCGGAGTAAGAATAAAAGTAAAAGTATTTGAAATTTCAAAAGTCGATTAAGAGTAAAAGTAAAAGTAATCCAAAATCCGTTACTTTTATTACATTAAGTAAAAGTAAAAGTAACTTTTTACAACACTAAGCCAGACTCGCAGTGCAAAAACAATCGCAGTTCGAATAAAGCAGTATTGAGTGCAAAAAAGTCGCAGTCCCCACTGCAAAAAAACTAACACTGTGTTAAAAATCAAAGCGCGGCAAAATTAGCTGAAAATGGCGAATTTTTGCTAGACATGTCTATTGATTCCTAACAACAAAATATCCCTGAATCGATGCCAAACCTTTTCTACTGTGCCACATTTCTCAAATAAAATTTTCCAGTTGATTGTAGATAAGTACAAACTTAGCATATCATAATCTGCTTTTAAAAAAATCAGGTATGTAGTTTTGAATTTTATTCTTAGGACTGTCAAATATTTTAAGATAATTTCAGATAAAATATTGTCATGGTCTGATTGTGAAAAATTGTTGCGGAACAGTGACATTATTAAACATTTCTTTATCGTTTGTGAACAAAAAATCCAGATAATTATTCTCACGAATTGGTTGTGAAACAAGCTGATACTTAGCTCAATAAGAAACTCAAACCAATTATTTTCATTTTGCGTGTTTAAAGTTATTTTATCTGAAGACTAATCCACCCCTGGCAGAATGAAATTTTCAGTTAAAACAATGGTTCCTACAAAGTTTTCTGTTAAATTCCTAATTAGCTCAAATATTAGATTGTGATTTTCTTTGCTAGTACTAGTTTCTCTATAAATACCAATGAATCTCAGTTTTGTCATCTTCTGTAGAAAAATGTCAACCGCTGCTAGTTCTATAGCATCATACTTTTCCTCAATTTCAACTTCAACTAAAAAATATTTTTAATTAACAGAATTACTCCACCTCCTTGCCGCTGCTGTCGATAAACATTAAATTCTCTATTTTTAATGATCATTGCGTTAGAAGTTGTTTCTGTGAGCCATGATTCACAAATAAAGCAGATATTAACAGCACCATAGATAAGACTATTTCCTAAAATCAGAACATCAAGTTCATCTAAGGAGTTAGCAAGGCTTCTTGCATTCATACACAAAATTTTTATACTAGGTATACGTTTTAGTTTACTATAATGGTAATTAAGTCCCGAAATATCCTATTTTGAAACCTTTAGGGGACCCTTGAGATTGATGTCGAATAGAAAAATTTGCTAAAAAAATTGTTAGTGCTCTGAATTACTGTATTGAAACTTTTGTACCGAAATACAAGATCAAAAATAAAGCATTTTGTTACCCAAAAACCATAAAAAAATATTGAACAAAAAAGGTCTATTATATCAAAAAACAAAATCGAATCCTTTATTTGAAAAACAGTATAAAAAATGTTGTAAAGATTATGATGAGGCCGTTAAAAAATATTATTCCAAACGAGAAAAAAATATTATTAATAGTAAGGACGTTAATTCTTTTTTTAAATATGTCAATTCTAAAACCAAAAACCGGGAAAAAGTTCCAGCATTACTAAACAATTTAAATGTCTATACGGTGGACAATCAAGAAAGAGCCAATTTGTTAAATGAATATTTTGCTTTTGTTTATACTATAGACAACACTAAAATCCCCGATTTCAATAGAAAGGTACCTGAAAATGTGGGTTTGCACACCATATCTTTTTTTTATGAAAAAGTTTTTAAAGTTTTAACTAAAATGCCCTCTAAAACTTTGTGTACCCCCGACGGGTTCCCAGCCTTTATTTATTAAAAATATTGCTTCCCAAATTACACTCCCACTCCAAATTTTGTTTGAATTATCCGTGAAAACTGAAATTTTACCCAAGTCTTGGAAAAAGGTATTATCTCGCCAATTTTTAAAAAAGTCTTAAGTCTTAAAAAACAATTATCGGCCGGTGTCTTTTTGCAGTTTTTTTGTAAAGTAGCTGAAAGAATAATTACTGATGATATGTTAAATTATTAAAAAAACAACTTTATTAAAAGTTCCAAAAAGGTTTTTAGCAAAAAGGTCAACATGCACGCAACTTCTTACAATGTTAAACAAATTAATAAAGGAATGCCTGCAGACCGCCCAAATTAATAAAGGAATGCCTGTAGACTGTATGCATATTGATTTGTCTAAAGCGTTTGACACTGTATGCCACTCAAAGCTTCTAACTGAATTAAACGCTTATGGTATTAACTATAAATTATTAGACTAGATTAAAATGTTTCTTTCTGATTGCACTCAAGTAGTATGTGTCAAAAGTGAATTTTCTAAACTGTTAAATGTTTTGTCCTGTGTTCTGCAAGGGTCTGTTTTGGGTCCATTGTTATTTATCATTTACATCAATGATATTATTGAATGTGTTGAAGGTTCATGGGGTGTCCAACTTTTTGTGGATGATAGTAAATTTTATGTTAGCCGTTATAAATATGAAATCAATAATGACTTAAAATTAACGTTAGATAAATTCATAAAATAGGCTGCTGACTTATTGGCAATTAAACATTCCTTTTGAAAAATGTAAAGTTTTTAGTGCTGGGAACAAGTCCATTAATTCATGTAGTTACAAGTTAGGAACCAAAACTATAAAAACTGTAGAGGAAGTCAGGGATTTAGGTATCATTTTATCAAGTATCCTTAAATTTTCCACTTATTGTGCTTCCATTGTTGTAAAAGCGTATAGCAGAGCTAGCTTAATTTTAAAAAGTTTTAAATCAAAAAAATTCTTTTTTGTTGATAAAAGCATATAAAACCTTTGTAATGCCACTTCTCGAATTTAATACTCCAGTTTGGAATTAATATCTAATAAAGAACATAATAACTATTCAAAAAATTCAAAAATATTTTGCTCGAATGGTATTTTTTTGTTGTAATATAAAATATGGAAATTACAAATCAAGATTAATCAAGATCAAGATTATCAAGATCAAGATCATTTTCTACGCCTAGAATCATTAGAATTAAGAAGGTTAAAGTCAGACATTTGTATGGTTTACAAAATACTGCATGGATTAGTTGAATTGGATTTTAATGAATTTTTTTAACAGTGATCATAAATCGTACTTATTAAGAAGAAATGATTACAGACTCAATGATTTAGCAAAACTTGATTGTCGTAAATACTTTTTTCTAATCAAATAATAGACGTTTGGAACCTTTTACCAAATTATTTAGTGTTACACTCCTGGTCTCGTGTAAAGCCCATTTCAAACGATTCATCATTCGGAACGTTTTTAGAACGATTTGTCGTTCGACCATCGACACAGCGTTTGAAAGAAAAAAGCGCGCAAGGCTGAAAAATGTTAGTCGCGTATTTCCTATACACAGGGCGCGCTGATTTGCGGGCGTTAATAAAACACGCGAGTGGAAAACATTATTACCGCACATTAAGTTTTTATAAGCGTGTTTAAACAAAATTTAATTTTGTTTTAAATAAAATGCTTATTTATATCCCAAATGTAGTCTCTTTGCCAATATATAAATAAATTTATTTGAGTTCTGCAAGATGTGACATCTCGAATTAAATGAAAAAAAGTGTTTAATTGAAATTGTAGACGTCTAATACTTTGGTTCCCTAAAAAAACCTGCCTTCGTAAGGTCCATATATGGGCTGGAACTTCTTGGTTTGGTGCAACACCGATTTGTATATTCAGCGGTAAGCAGCGCATGGACTCCGCCCTTTTTTCGCAATTTTTTTTTAAATTTTAACCTTTGAGTTCTATTCTATATTTAGTGTTTTGGTACATCCGTGTGTATTGCCTTTGCATTTTAGTAAACATATTCTAAATAAATTTTGCCAAAGAAAAAAACATCTGCGATATAAATAAGCATATTTTATTTAAAAAATAATTACATTTTTTTTAACACGCTTATAATAACTTAATGTGCGGTAATAATGTTTTCCACTCCCGTGTTTTATTAACGGCCGCAAATCAGCGCGCCCTGTGTATAGGAAATACGCGACTAACATTTTTCAGCCTTGCGCGCTTTTTTCTTTCAAACGCTGTGTCGATGGTCAAACGACAAATCGTTCGAAAAACGTTCTGAACAATGAATCGTTTGAAATGGGCTTTACACGAGACCAGGACTGTATCTAACACACTAACTTTTTTTAAGAAAGCTTTAGAATTAATAAATCTTACTCAGTTTTGTAAAGTATACAAATAATTTTTATGTGTGTTTTTATTAATATATTTTTTTAGATTTTTTGACAACTTTGTTCTCTTTTTAATTTTCTAACAACTCTGTACTGTTTATATTTGTAAGTCTGTGTACGTTTAGCGAAGTATTTTAGTGTAATCTTTTTCTTACTTTTACCTGCCCTCTGTTTAGTAATTCCTATGTAGTTTTTTGCCTACTAATCAATGCTTACTAAAAATTACTGACAGTAAACTATTGTATTCTAAAAACAGTAATCACCATCAGCGGAATACCAAAGTGAAACCTTTTTGTTCTGCTCTCTTAGCTTCCAAAGGTTGCCAAACAACTCTTTTTGACATAATCTCTGTTCCTCAGTCGGAGGCGGTCTTACATAAGCTTTGTCATATTTGGTGGAATCCCCTAGGCAACCGCCTGAATGAACTAACCTATTACGAATACGTTTATTGTTTAACCTAATTTTCAGCAGCCTGGGGTGGTCGCTAGCTCTTACAATACGAAAAATTTCAATTGGGTGGATTACTTCACCCGAATGACTACTATCAAGAGTTTTTAATAACTCAGCCACATTTTCTTTTCGTTTTCCCTGTTATCATTCTCTGGAAGGCCAGAAACAACCAGCATTGTCTCATGTTTTTTGGGATCTCCTTGGGCTTGAAATGACTGTCCATTATAGGCATCAAACGATTAAAGACTTTTTCGCACACCGTAGACCGCACACCGCAGCTCTACATCAACACCAGAAGCTCATGCCTCCTCCATCTGGGCGAGCCTTTTCTCCACATCCACTAACTTCTGCTGCAGAGCCGCAATCTCTGATTATAGTTTGGCGATTTGATCTTCCTTCTTACTTGTTCTGGTTAAACTCATTTTAAGGTAAGTGGGTAAAAACCAAATTTAAACCTGTTTTTCTTTAACGTCAGTGGGTAAAAACCGTTTGATTATGAGTAACTTTTTATTTTTAGAATTTGATTCTATTCTATGGATGATGGCGTTGAAAACTTAATATAATTGGAATGCATTGCATTACGGGTGTGCATTGCCGGGAAATTTCACTTTAGCGCATAAGCTTTAGTACTAAAGGTCCAAAAATCGTTTAGCCCCAGATTTAGTACTAAGCTTAAAAAAGGCTTAGTACTAAAGCACTTTAGCCTTAGCTTTTGCCAAACTGACAAATACGGACTTTATCATAAATTTTAAAAAATATCCCTTTTTTAAGGTAATTCATAGCATTGCATTGTTAAGTTTAGAGTAAAAAACTCAACATTAAAGACGTTTTTAACGTTTATTGCATCAAATTTTAGTTTTATCTCTTAAAAATATTATTTTAGGGTTAATTGTACAGTTTTAAAGTTGTTGTTGTAGTATTGCAGTTTTAACTTTAAACGTAAATAGTAATTAAAAATGGTTAACTATCAAGAATATTTTTTCTGAAATAAATAGGGTAGTGCATTTAATTTCGGCACTTTTCCAAATTGGGCATTTTTGATTTTGGACTATATCTTTGGTAAATCCTGGACGTAATACGACGTTTAATAGCTCAAATGAGAGCTAATTATATGTAGATGACTGTCGTGAGCTTTTTATTTGTTATGTTGTGGTATTTTTATGTGAAATTGTGTGATTTATAAAAAATAAAATTGATACTCGTTTTTAGAACATGGGCACTTCATGATTACGCAATAAATTGGTTTAAAAATTAAACTGTCCTGGTAAAATTTAGTCTATTTTCCGGATTTTTATTCCCCGTGGTTCTACGCTGCGTCTGTGGTGAGCAATCGTTATAAAATAAAATAGTGTAATTTTGGCACACATATTGCTGTAGGCAAAAATGGGTTGAATAAGTGGTTGGTTGTTAAATTGTAGTTGTAAATATTTAAAAGAGAACATTGAAATGTGTAGGGGTCATAGCACTGCACTTAAACTCGATTAAGAGGGTTCTTTTAAAAATTGCCAAAATTAAATGCACTTTTTTCCCAGATTTTGCTCATTTTGATACCATTTGGCATTTTAGCTGTAACTTTTTACCAATTACACGTTGAACAACAAATAGAAGCTTAAATTAAAGAAAACTGTCTGGAAATAATGATAGGTTTTTAAATTTTTGAAAATCATAATTTCTTGACTGAGAAACAATCGATTGTTTGTAAAGTGCCGAAATTTAAAGTGCCGAAATTAAATGCACAAATTTAATTTCGGCAATTTTCCATTTTTTAAAAAAACTGATTTAATTAGGTAAAAAAACTACTTTCGTACAATGAAACTTTTGTGACGCAACTCAGTATCGCGAAAGTTTTAAAATAAGCTATCAAACATGAAAATCGGGCCATACAGTGAAAAGTTACATTGGAAAAACAAAAAAAGTGCCGAAATTACACATACTACCCTATCTAAAACAACAAAACATTTAACCAACATTTTTTTGGTGGTCTCAGATTTAAAATTCTGGAGGGAAGTCAGGTTAAAACCTTTCAAAGTTTTCTGTGAAGAACTCGATTTTTGTCAAAGAGGGCGACCAAAAATTTTGAGAAATTTTTAAAGAAGTAGGTGGACCTTAGCGGGATTTATCCCAGTGACTCCCCTTTACTGATATAAATCTCATCAAATAATCATGTTTTTGTATTGGTAGGAATACTTATGATTTTTTGATGATTTGTCATTTTCTTGGCAAAAGCTATAGTTTTGCCGGGCCCATACTTTATGCCGAGCTTTTACCAGCTAATTATAGTTTAGCGGCGCCTTAGCTTTAGTACTAAACCAAAAAAAACCTTTAGTACTAAAGCACTTGAGCCATAGTTTTAGTACTATTTACACTCGTACATTGCATAATAGTTTAACGCAGGTATTGGATAAAAACCAGGTATTGGAATCCGGTATGCGTTGTGGTGACGATGAGAAAAAATATGATGAGAAAAACTACGATGACGATGAGAAGAAAAAATGACGATAAAATAAATAAATATTTTTTGCCAGAAATTACTAAAGCATATTTATATATTGCAATTTTATAAATGCATTTTTTAAATGCACTTTTTTAAGCGTAAGAACTAGTGATAGGTGGAACTGCAGCACCCCAAAACACCGGAACTGGTATTGACATTTTTCAAAAATCCGGAACAGAAACCAGAACCGGGATTCCAAATTTTGCCTGGAACATCCGGAACCCGGAACCGAAACTGCCCAACACTATTAACAACCTAAATCTCGGGTTTACTAATAAACTCTAAAAAAACTGCAGTTACTTGGTTGCACTGAAGCAGGTGTAGATCTAGTGTCTGAACCAGTGTTTGGCACACCGCAACTTTGGGTACATTTGACATCTTCTAATATGCAATCTAAAAGTTTTTTAAAAGTTACAACAAACATATAAAATATTTTATATTTCATTTTATAAAACATAAAAACAAACATATATTTCTGGTTATACAGCATAAAATAGCAAATCAATTTTTTAAACAAAAAATTAAAATCAATCAAGGTCACTAAGCAAAAAACAGCTATATAGTTAACTGGAATACGGCTTGAAAGGTTACTAAGTAAGATTTTTTATAAGCCAGTCAAAATTTTTTTAAAATCTTAATAACTTGTTTTAGGATTCTTGTTTTTCTGCAAGTTTATTAAAGTTAGATAAAATTCTTTTACTGAAACATAATTTTCTGGTATTAATTTTGTGTTTCTTAAATTTTCAAATTAAATGATTGCCCGCTTGTTAAATGGTAATTAAAATGTAAAAAATCGTTAGGATTTAGGCTTGTTTAATTATTAATAATCTTGTAACACTCTGAAAGATCAGTAATTTTACAATGATGTTATAGTTTTGACAAATAAAGAATAACTAATCACTCACCATAATCATATACAACATATACATACAACATACAACATAAAATATACAACGCATACAGTATTTTTTAAAAAGTTTTATTGTAAATTTTTTTTGGTGAAATTTGTAAATTTCTTGTAAAATTATTTTTAAATCATGGGTGGCGCGGGAGCGCCACGGGGCGATTTAGCCCCGTGGCGCCGCGCCAACCATAATTAGAGAACGTGGGTAAATTTTGAAATTCAGAACCTTCTTCTTCTTCTTCTTCTTCTTCTTCTTCTTCTTCTTATTATTATTCCAACGCTCCATTCTTAAAAACGATATTCCTCATTCGTTACTGATTGATCAAAAATAAACATGGGCTCATTAGAAAGAAGAAGGAATTACGCAACTTTCTTAGGAAGCACTTTTTTCATTTAGGTCCTTGTTATCGATTTATTGATCAAAATAAAAAATTGAAAATTAGACAAATAAAAACTCCCAACCGCACAATAACAGCCTTTTGGCAACAATAAGGATTGTACAGAGCAGACAACCATAAAAACCGCACAAAAATAGCAGACCGGTTTTAATTGGTGGCAGAAACGGCGCCAGTTCCCAGCGCCATCTGCTTCAACCGCGCGGAAAACGGCAAAAACAACAGAGTACTTTTTTTAATTCTTGCATTACTGATGACAAAATTAATTCAATGTTTTATTTATTAAAAAATAATAATAAGCGTCGGTGGCGCGGGAGCGCCACGCGCCGCTAATCATCGGTGGTGCGGGGTGCCAACTGCAATTTAACCCACGGCACCGCGCCAACTATACTTAGACAACGTGAGTAAATTTTGTTATTCATGTTCATCATCTTATTATTATTATTATTATTTTTACTTTAAAAATTATAATTGCAATCATTGGCGCACGGCATCGCGCCAACTATATTTAGAGAACGTAGGTGAACTTTGTCTGGAGCGCATCTGCACCGCACTAACTATAATTAAACAACGTGGGTTAATTTTGTAATTTAAATTCATCTTCTTCTTATTATTTTTTTTATTTTATCTCGGCAACGGAATGATTATAAACATATGTCATTGCGCAGCTAAAACTATAGTTTATTAGGCTATTTTTTAATTTAATTCAAAAAAAGTGGTAGACTAGCCTTGAAAAATGCTCTAAAAATAGAGCAGGAAAAAGGGGCGATTTTTCCCCGGGCGTATGTTTAGACAGAAAAGATGTAGACTAGTCTGAGATGGACATTATGTGGACTATGGGAAATTTGCATTTGGTTTGGCCAGCTGCTCACTAAATAAAAGTTTCTACAATATGATAATGATTTGTTTATACATTGATCTAATCACACAGCACTGTTGCATTTTTTTTTAGTTTGATGAAATGTCAATTGAAAAAATCATACTCACAGCAATCTTTGACAAGCGCGAAATCGCCACGTTTTCAAATTTATAGTTGTTTCTTAACATACAAATATAACCTTCTAATTGAAAAAGTGGCGATTTCGCGCTTGTCAAAGATTGCTGTGAGTATGATTTTTTCAATTGACATTTCATCAAACTAAAAAAAATGCAACAGTGCTGTGTGATTAGATCAATGTATAAACAAATCATTATCATATCGTAGAAATTTTTATTTAGTGAGCAGCTGGCCAAACCAATTGCAAATTTCCTATAGTCCACATAATGTCCATCTCAGACTAGTCTACATCTTTTCTGTCTAAACATACGCCGGGGAATAATCGCCCCTTTTTCCTGCTCTATTCTTAGAGCATTTTTCAAGGCTAGTTATATATTATTCAAATCATTAAATTGTGTTTCCTAAGTTTGATATTCTTTCATTAAGACTACTATGATAAATTGTAAGTAATTGTAATTTTTTATTTCATTAATTAATACATATTATATATTGTCAAAAAAAGACACATAATAATACAAAAAATAATAATGAAATAAAATAATGTTTTAAATGTACTAAAATACTACTTATGTGCAACATGAATCAATCAGACAGAAAAACCATAGTTTTTTTAAAATATGCGTCCAATTTTTTTGAATACTTAGTACTTGATGAAACAATGCCTTGTGGCAAACGGTTCAAACTATCAATTACACGGTTAGAAAAGAATCTTTTGAGTATTTTGAGATATCTCAAAAAGTATTTTGAGATATCTAGCCTAAAACATTTGCCGTTAAGTTTTAAACCGTTACCTCGAGTTTTTGTATTAGTAGAAAAAATAAAAGAAATTATTTTTATCAGTATCAACGAGGTCATTTAGAATTTTATAACACATCAGAAGGTCGTTTTTAAAGCGAGGTGTTTTAATGGTATCAAGTCCAAGCTCTTTTATTCTTGTGTCATAATCAGTATAAAGGAAAGCGCATCACGCATAAAGCCTGCGGGTGAATTTGCGTTGCACTCTTTCTAACACATTACAATCTTTTTTATAATGTGGCGACAAAAAAAAAAAGATTCAAATTCTAGCAAAGGTCTCACAAAGCTTTTGTGACCTTGGAGAATCGCCGTCATGTTATTGGTAGTAATTGCCCTAAATAGCCCTAAATGCCCTAAATAGCTAATCGATGATGAGCTTTTTTTGTTATTTCCATGTAAAGCTTGGAGAATTTTAAATCTTTAGTTATTAAAACACCTAAATCTCGCACATCAGTACAATTGTCAATTGGTACATTGTTAAAACTATAAACTTTTGTTAAATTAACATTACCAAATGAAATCACACAACACTTAGAAAAAGCAATATTTAATTGCCATGTGTTTGTCCAAGTGCAGAATTTGTCTAAGGAATTTTAAAAATTATTAGTTTTTGTTTGCGGATTAAAATGTGTATAATAGATTTTGGCGTCGTCAGCAAATAATTTTAATATGGATTTTATTGCCAACGGCTTTTGGGAAGTCGTTGATATACAGCAGAAACAACAGGAGCCCAAGGACACTGCCCTGAGGGACCCCACTAATAACGAGTGAAAACTAGAAACTGATTCATTTAAAACTACTTGCTGACGTCTGTTACTGAGGAAAGCTTCATTCCAGTTAGGTAACTCATAAGAAATTCCATAATTTTTTAGCTTGTGTAGCAATTTGTTATGGCTGACTGAGTCGAAGGCCTTAGCGAAATCTTTATACATGGCATATACTGATTTTTTAGCTTAAACTGTTTTGACTCAGTCGTTAATACAGCTCAAAAGTTAAAGTCCAACTGATTTTTTTTGATAAAAAACCAAACTGTTCTTTGCATATTAAGTTTCCATTTTTAAGAAATGAAATTATTTGGTCAAAAATAATGCTCTCCATTATTTTTACACTTACAAATTAACAACACTGGACGATAATTACTGCATAAACTGGCCAATCCTTTTTTAAAAATTGATATAACCAGAGCGTCTTTCCAAACTTGAGGTATTATGCTGCTTTCTAAAGATAACTCAAATAAATGAGCCAAAGGCATATCAATTTGGTTAGCACATTTTTTAAGGAAAAAATGGTTAAGTCATCTGGAGTTCTTGGAAATTATTAGGGAGTTTCTTTAACTTTTTTGTTACATTTTTTATGGAAAAAAGATATTCGTAATTTTATCTTTGGTTTTAATTTCATATTCAGGCGAGTTTCTATTGTCCTTAGTAAATACCGAACTGAAATATAAATTAAGGGTTTCACATTTATCGATGTCACTTATAGCAAAAGTTCCATCGCTTTTTTCCAGCAAACCTATTTTTTCCAGTTTTGTTTTTAGTTTAGAATTTAAAAAAACAAAAAAAAGTTTTTATATTTCCACTGTTTAAAAGTTTACTTTCATTATTTTCGTAAAACTTTTTTTAATCAGCTTTGTATTGACAATTGCAAGACTTCCACACCTTTTTTTTGTGGAGAAACTCTAATCTGGGGTGGTATGCTGAAGGTTTAATTCAACTTAAAGTTAATCGAAAAGTTAAATTTAAATTGTTGACACACAGTAAAAACACTAATAATGTTGATTGAATAATCTATGTTAACACAGTTAATAGACTTAATCTCATATTAAATCGTCTCTAATTTGAGATTAGCGGAAAAAACCCGCAAATTTTTAATCCACCTTCTGGGGTGGTTTAAAATCCACCTCCTGAGGTGGTTTATTACAATTTAATCTGGAGCTAGTGACAAATTAATCTGAGATTAAACCAAATCTCAGATTAAATTCCTTAACCTAGATTATCTATTCAATACTGCTAGTATGTTTGTCCTCTGTGTATCCAGAATCACTAATCTCAGATTAACTGTAAGTCGGATAAAACCTTCAGCATACCTACCACCCCAGTTTATACAACCGTTTTTTTTTTCTTGGGAACCTCCTTATTACGGCTGGACAACTTATTCTCTTTTCTTTGATTTTTTTCAACGGTACAAATTTGGTTATGAATTCATAATTAATATTGCAAAAGGCAGCATACAATTGTTTAATAGACTCACAATTAGTCGCAAAAACGGATACCCAATCAATTTTAGACAAAAATACATTCATATCAGAAAATTTTGCTTTTTTATAACAAATATTTTTTTGGTTTTTATTTTAGATTTTTTAACTGACAACTGAACAGAAAAATCAATTGCCGCATGGTCGCAAGATTCTGCCAGGGGCTTAGTTTTAAAAAGATTAGAAATTAGAATTTTTGATTACTAAAAACTAAATCAAGCATATTTCCAGCGTTATGCCTCGCAAAATCAACAAACTGATAAAAACCGTTATCAACAACAATATTTTAAAAAATATTATATGACAAATCATTTGTTGTAATTTTAAGTGTATTCCAATTAGCTAATGGATAATTGAAATCACCCAAAAGTACTACTTGAACAAGAAACATTGCAGGCGTCTGAGATAAATTTAGAGAAAATTTGCAATTCGTTAATTTTGGTTTCATGGGAGCTTGTTTTAGTTGAAGGTCTACAACAGCATATAAATGGAACTTTTTTATCGACGCCGCTAACATCAATAGCAATAAACTCAAAATTTTTAAATTCAAAAGTTCTTTTATTTATTTGGTTGACTTTAAGGTGGCTTTTTGCCAAAACACATACACCCCCTCCTCTCCCTTTACGATCACACCTAAATATTTTGTAATTATTGCGACTATTATATTGTTATTATTTATAGAATTATATAACCACGACTCCAATATAGATACTATGTCGTACACCAGGGTGGAGAGTAAATAGTCTAGCTGCATGAGTTTATTTGTGACACTTTGGGCATTAAAACAAATGCACCAAATACCTGTGAAACTTTTGTCTTATTTCGAATTTTGGAGCTGACAAACAGACTTTTTGGGCATTTGTCTTTTTTACTCACAAACTACCCAAAATGAGAAGGTCCTTGTCTGACAACTTTGAAAGATGTGAGTGGTAAACCAATGGAATTGGCCTTATCTTCTCGTTTAGCATACAAGCTTGACAGGTGTTTAAGCTGAAGAGAAGCTGAAGCTGGGTCAAATAAAAACCGATTTCCATTTTTCAAAGGATGTTAGCTTTTTAGTGGCGTCCAAAATTAAGTTTCGGTCAATAGTGTGATCAAAATTAACCTTCAACAGACGGTTTGGTTGATCGTTTGTAATTCGACCCATTTGAAATATATCAGCAGGGACAATTTTTTGGCCAATATTTATATCAGATGAGTTAGTTTACCAAGGCGATATACTTAGCACGATCGTCAAAATCTGGCAAATCTTTGAAAACGAGTGCTTTTAAATTTAATTTCCGTTTAAATTTTCTTTCTGTTCTGCATTTTTTTTTTTGTTTTTCTTTATCAAAATCTGTGAGGACATTGTAAACATCTTGCTCGGTAAGAATTGGACCCGCTGATAAACGTCAGTTATGGTTTCACCTACGTTTGATGGGCTGAAACTCGCCGCCAGTGTTTTCATCCGCCTGAATTCCGGCTTCCAGGTTGTCCGGACACAGTTCTTTTTCAACAACATCTGTAGCATCAGGTATTTTGAGCAGCGAGTGTATTTATTCAAGAATGGCGTTGATTTTGTCAAAACGGGACTCCTCTATGCCTTTTTGTTTTTTCAACTTCAGCAGAGAAGGGAAGTAGCTGTTGCAATAAATTTTTAATGTAAGTTTGTTAAATTCCGCATTGATTAGCTCGCTGCAAGCCAGATGATAGATGGCGTCGCATGATTGACAATCCGCAGTATTACTACCTTTTTCAATTTCGGCATTACAGGTAGCACACTTTGTGTTTGACATTTAGTGTACTTTTAGGATGGGGGTTATTAATTCTGAGCTCACAACAAAAGGACTGTAGGCGCTATAGTCCGAAGATTTATTTGCAAAACGGCATTATTTCAGATGGCTGTGCCCTATGACGTGCAGGTTTAAAATTTGTTTAAGCTTGAATTTTATGAGTTTAAGCACAATTTAACTTAGAAAGTACAAATAAAAAGAGTCATAAAAATTTTTGATACTCACAATATCGTAATGGCGGAATAAATGCAGATTTTTTGACAAAAAAGGCTCCGTTTTTTTTATTTAACATGGAGGAAACTCGTGAACAGACCGACTAACAACTTGAACAAACCAGTTGCTTGTATTCTTGCAAAACAGTTTATATTCTGGTTTTTAAGATGGTTTTTTTTATTTTCAAGCAAGGTGTTCTTTTTATTTAGTACATTAAAGTTGTTTCTTTGAATATTTTGTAGTTTTACGTCATTTATTTTGTTTTTAAGAGGTACAAAGACGTCGTATTCCTTGGAAACATTATATCTTTAAAACATGACAAATATTCATGTGTTTATGCAATGCAATGCGAAAATAAATAATTCCAGTCTAAAATGTGCCATTAGGAAAAAAGTCGACGCATTTTATAATTACGATTAAAAAAATCATGTACTTTATAAACTTTTATTTTTAATATCAAAACTGCTATGTCAAAAAACTACAGGAATTCATTAAAAATGAGACGAATTTATGATCCAAAGTTGAAAAACCTGGCAGGAATAAAACGCCATCCAATATCTTCGACTCATTTGAAAGAATAAGATCTAGAAAAAATGTTTTTCTAAAATTTTTAACTTAAAAGTTTGATTGATTTGCAAATCAATCGAATTTCAAACTGAATTGTTTGATTTTCTGTTAAATATCTAAGTGATACAATAAAAACTATTTGTAATCATAACAAATGTATTCATCACAAAGAATTTGGACCTAATGTGAGTTTCTAGAATTTAAATATTTTAACGGATCATTTTTTAAGTTATTCCTTTGATTAATTGTTAAAAACAAACGAATAAACCTGCCAAAATTTTCATGGCTATTCAACTGGCCTCCCAATTTAACCATCATGTTTTCTACTCTGTTCAAGGCTAATCGAGTTTTTTAAAGTCTGCTGGGGTATTTCTTAGACAAGACCGTGACGATTCGCTCCCGCCAATTTTCTTCTGAACAATTCGCTCCCAAGACAAATCGCTCCCAGACAATTCGCTCCCAGGACAATTCGCTCCTGACCAATTCCATCCCTGGACAATTCGCTCCCTGGACGTTTCGCTCCCAGGACATATAGCTCCCGGGACAATTCGCTTCCTGAGAAAATCAGTTCTTGAAGAAATCGTAGGAGGAACAATTCGCTCCCGGGAGTTTTTATAAACACAAATCTTATCAAACGTACTTCATTACAATTCATGACAACTACAATTCATTCATGACAATTCGCTCCCTGCCCAAATCGCTCCCGAGATTTTTAATAAACTCGATTTTTATAAAACTTACTTTACTGTAATATTCGTTTTCTGTACAATTCGCTTACTCCCTCTGGAGGAACGATTTTTGGTAAAATTTTAAGAAAGTATTTTGCTGTCGTTATTTCTAATAAACATAATTTTTTAAAAGCATATTTTGTTTGGGACAACTTTCTACTAAAAGTTTTTGATTTTTTTATATTTATTTTTTATATTTATTTATATTTAATCACGGATTTTTTTTGTAAAAGATAAGATGGCTGTCAGAGCTTTCCTTCAAAACAGATCACTTCCACAGAATATCTCGCCACCGCAATTTTTAATGAAAACTCATTTCATTCATTTCCACTACTTTTGTTTACTTTTTGTTTTTATTGGTTTTCTAGCTATAGTAAACAATAACCGATTGCACGGAGTAAAGAATCGAAAAGGATTTGATTCGCCGCCAAAAAGATATTTTGCCAATAAACTAACACAAAGGATTTTCCTAAGATTTTTTCTTAGAATCAATAATTACATTGCTACCCACCGGTAATTCATTCTGACAAAACAAAACAAAAAAAAACTCAACTATTTCAAAACTTCTCACCTTTTACAAAAAATTCTTGTTACATACATCTAATTTTCAACTTGTTGCGTTTTTTTTTAATTTTTCGCTATATAACTCTTTCAGGCCAAATAAACATTCTCACAGCATTATTGTAAGTCTCCAAAAAGTATCCACAATTCAATCTGCCTATAAAATCTTGTTAAAAAATCTCTATTTAAGTTTTATAAATGCATCCAGGGCCTAAATACAAGTTCATTTTTACAATGTTTGCCTATTCTTTCTATTGGCGCGTTATAAAAAACTTGCTTTTTCAAAAAAAGTTAAAAATTATAAAAATATCTTAAAAAACATTTAAAAAAAATTTTTCAAAATTTTTTAAAAAAGTCGGTCATTCAAAATTCTTGGGTCAAAACAATCCAACATTCTGCTAACCAGTTTCCGAAAATTCGTCTTGTTAACCTTTAAACTAAATAAACATTCTCATAACATTAACTATTTTTTAAATATGGCCTCATGTAAGTGTTTGTAAAATACAATTTTCTAAAATAACCTATTTAATGTAAGTTACATCTTTCTGATATCAATGTTAAAGCTGTATACATTCCCCTATCTTTTCTTCCTGGCAAGTCATACTAAAATTTAAATGGTTATAAATCCTACAAAATACATAGGAAACTCAATTATAAAATACAACTTTTTAGGGGGTTTAAAATGCATAATATTTTATTTAACAAAAAAAATTCTATCTACTTTTACCTCTAACTTAAATTTAAAATAGTGTTCAACCTAATTATGCATTGAGGAAACCACCAACAGTGCACTTACTGTTCAACGTTAGAACTATAATGTAGTATTTCAAAACTATCCACATCATTACCTATTCTATTCCTTACACCTTAGCATGGAGTCCCACACAGAAGTACACATTTACAGAGAATCTAACGAAGCTACAAAACCAGGAAAACGGCCAAATGAGGAGGATTAGGTTAGCTTTTTTTAAAATATTTTATATTTTATAATTTTTTAAAAATTTTTATTAATTCTTTATAAGATATACTAACTAACACTCTAAAATGTTGTTATTCACTTATGCCGCTAAATACTAGCAAAAATTATAATCTCTCGCTTAAATAGCTTTGTAAATTCTGAAAATTAAAATTAGAAAACAATTCTCTTATAAAAACCTGTACAGAATTACATAATTAATTTTATGTAAACAAAATAATATCGCATAATAACAGTTAATTTTACGAAACATCAATTTATTAAACAAAAAAAACTGCTTATGCATTATATAATTTCATAAACCACTACAAATATACTAATCAAATTGGCTCCAGTATTAATAAGCTAAAGGTTTATACATTAATCATTTTAATTTAAATTTAGTTATAATAAAAATGTTTATTTTCCATATGTTACCAAAAACATTTTAATTAAATCTAAGGTTTTAATTAAAATTGTACTATTTAATTTGATGTATATTCAACACTCTCAATTATCATAAATAATAGTTACTTACATAGTTACATCACTACATGTTTAACATAATTAATTATTATTATTATTATTATTGCTTTACTAATATAATATCAAATTTACAAAAACCAATTTCTAGCAACACCTTCACA
>JASAMX010026908.1:0-14456 GCA_030248175.1 Microlaimidae sp. YZB2_3
ATTAAAGAAATTTCCACTAATCTGGCAAAAATTCTAATATAATTATCAACGACATCAATATTTAAAAAAAAATTCGTGCGAAATACAAATATCCCAAAAGTTTTAAAATTAATTAGTTTTTTAGTTCTAACAATTTGCTTTATTTACCTTACTTTTTGATGTTCAATCAAATTGCATATCCGCAATGAAAAAAATGGTTACATTACCATTTTATTGCCTAAAAGGAATGAAAAGTATTAAACGTTAAAATCGTTAATACATGATTCGATAATAGTTCTGTTTTTCAACTATTATTTCCGATCATTTAAAAAAATTCTCAGCTGGCACGTTCAATTTTAGTTTGTTTTTTTTTGTTTTTTTGGCCAGTCTAATTTTTAATATTGTAAAACTGATATGTTAACATTTGACATTATTTTGCTTCTTTTTTTCGTAGTATTTTTAATAACATTTAATACTTTAGACTTAAAACTAATCGTTAGTTAATGCCAATGCTTAGTGAATGCGTTTTTAGCCACTAAAAAGTCAAAACTGACACAATTCTTTGAAGCTGTAGCTTTAAACGTTTTAAAAAATAATTAAATAACAGTGTTGTTGTTCCTCATTGAAGAAACTATCAGTTGATTTTACGTTTCAAAAAATCTGACCAGACTTATCAGTTAAAAGACTCACAAATAAACAGAATTAATGAAAGTTGCATAAAGATTTGTTGATGTAATTGGCGCTGCTAATTTGCTTGCTTGAATTGCACTGGTTGCTATATGTGGTTCCCTTATTTTCGTGAACAAATTAACCAGTCACCTCTATTTTTCTTTAGTCTTATTTCGTGTTATCTTGTGATATTGCTTATCTTATTTTCAGGTTAGAGTTAAAGTAAAGATTATAGTAAAAGCGCTAAAAACAAAATAATTTTATATAAAATAGTACACCAAAAGTTCAATAATTTGCTTATTACTGTTTTTTAAAGCAGGAAAGTGAAGCTAATTTTTCTGTTTCAAAAAGCTAAACAGGTTCAAAATTTACAGTATCAAAATTAGTGTATTTGTTTGGGAATCGGGCTACTTACATAAACTAAATAATGTTTTTAGAATACCTAAAAATGCTACAAATTGTTTTTAATTAATAAATAACATAGTTTTTTAATTTAAAAATGAAATGCATATATAAAATGCAGATTCAAACATACAAAAACACAGTTCTGCAGTCAAATAAAAAGTATCTACAAAGGTGCGTAAATTTTACATCTTAGGGCTGGTTCATACTTATGACAAAACGTCCTTTGGACAAAGTCCAAAGGACAATTTTATAAAAGCCAAAACATCCTTTGGACAAGCCAAAATGTCCTTTGGACTTTTGCCTTTGGACGAAGTATGAACGCTACTTAGAATTTGTCCTTTGGACAAAGTCCAAAGGACAAGATCCAAAGGAAAAGTCCAAAGGACAAAAGTATGAATACGTTGTCCTTTGGATTTTGTCCTTTGGACTTTTCCTTTTGGAGTTTTCCCTTTAGACTTTTCCCTTTGGATTTTGTCCTTTGAACAAAGTCCAAAGGACAAAAGTCCTTTGGACTTTGTCCAAAGGACGTTTTGTCATAAGTATGAACCGACCTTTAGAATCTGTTTTTAAACTGAATATAGCTACAAAAGCTTACACCTTTTTCTGATTTATGAGATTAAAAAAACGCGTTTTCAACGCTGATGATAATCACAACATAACTGTTCAAAATTGATTTTTGCGTTTACTGCTTGCCTTTCAGGTCGTATTCTTTTTCACCACTTAGATACCAAAAGCACTTTATAATTGGTGGTAAGATGTTATAAAAATAAGAAAGGGTTAACACGTAATCACTAACGTCGTATTTGAAAAAAAAACACGACATATTGAGTGGTAAATGCTTAAAAAATTCAGCCAAAAAGCATTAAAAATTACGACGCTATATTATCACTTTTCTTTCGCCAATAAATGAACACTGAACAAAAATCTATAACCGTTTCTGGTAGAGTTTTGCTGTAACTTCTGGTTATAATCTATCATTTCTCTAAACGTTTTATGCGGCAGCCGGTGTCGCGACAGGTGTCGCGGGATATTTCGACTCCCCTAATTTTTGACTCCCGGGGTCAAAATACACCGGTGTAGAATGACTCCCCGGTCATTCTACACCGGTTGTACGCTGGTGTAGAATGACTCCCTGCGGGATAAAATGACTCCCCTGTTTCTTGTATTGTAAAAACTTTTAAAAATTAATTTTAATTTTTATCATACATTTTGCGCTGGTTAGATGTCACTTATACTTAATTGTGTATACTATGACACATGCCTGGGCTTAGGCTTAGGCTTAGGTTTAGGCTTAGGCTTAGGCTTAGGCTTAGGCTTAGGCTTAGGCTTATTTTCAACTACGAAATTGTTACATTTTCTACGAAAATTCTTTTCTCAACTTTGTTTAGGTTTTCGGGGTATTCATTTTCCACAATAAAGTTAACAATAAACTGGTATTCTAGGGGATCCATGCAAAAAATATTCAGAAAAACTGACACCTAAGTCACATTTTGCTAACAATGAACTTACACACGTTAAATATAGTGAGCGGAAGTGCACAGTTTTAAGTAATAATGTATGGAAATTTTTGGGGGAGTCAATATATCCCGGTATAAAATGACTCCCCAATGTTAATAAGGGGAGTCATTTTATCCCGATGGGAGTCATTCTACACTGGGAGTCAGGGGCGTAGCCAGGATTTCGGAAAGGGGGGGTTGTACTCCATACAAATTTTTCGAAAGGGGGGGTTGTAGGGGGTTGTACTCCAAATTTTCAAAATACCGTAAAAAATACATTAAAAAAGGGTAAAATTTTTTGCGCTTCGCGCTAGGTGATTCTTTTTGTTGTTATTTGCATTGTTTTTTTAAGTTAAACTTGAAAAATTTCCGGTTTAAAAAGGTATAACATTAAAAATCGTGCGATAGCACGAAAAAATTTTCTAAAATTGTCTTTGAAATTCGTTAAAAACATCACTTAAATGTTGTAAAAAGGTATATAAATGTCGAGCGCTGAGCGGAGCGAAGCGCGAGAAAAATTTTTTAAAATTGTTTTCTTCGGACCCCCAAATTTTTACCTCCGCCAACCCAAAAGGGGGGGGGGGTTGCCACCCCTACAACCCCCCCCTGGCTACGCCCTTGCTCGGAGTCAACATATCATACGACATCTCGCATGATATTTTGACCCCCCTGATTTTTGACCGGGGAGTCATTCTACACCGGGAGTCAAAATATCATATGACACCGGAAATCTACGCGTTTGATTCCTAGTAAGAAATACTAACCTGAATTTCATTATTTTTAACCAAATTTAAGGTTCCTTATAAATCGACGTAAATATTGTGCTCAATCATAAGTATACATAAATAAATTTTATAAAACTATCATTGTAAAAAATTATAATTGGAATAATTTTTCTGTTTAAATATAATTTTGACTTTGTACATTTCAAAACGTGAGCTTTTTAACCGCTGTTTTCCTTTTTAAGATAATCAAATGTAATTATTTTTGCATTAAACTAATGCCTTCTTTTAATTTCTTGAATTGTCTTTTTATAAAAAATAAATAAATATATATAGGCTCATTTCGCATTTCATATACGCAATAAAAATTTTATAATAAAATGTTGTTTTTATGAATATGTTTAAGTGCATTTGTTTTTAAATTTTAAACTTTTTACTTGTTTGAAACTGATATATATGTATCAGTGTTATATTTTTCTTTTTTTAATCCATTAGCAATTTTCAAGTATTCCTCAATTATTTTGTATAAATGCAAACAATAATATAGTAATCATTTTTTATCAAATGCTATTGGTACAAAATTTTAAATGGCTACAATGTATTTATGTCAAAATTCAAATACAGCCGTAATAATAACAAGAATAAAAATAAAAAAAATAATTTCCAACTTCATTTTTTAGATTAATAGATACATGGGAAGTGGCCTATTTAGATCTGTGAATCTGGTACTTTTCAGTCCCACTTCGTTTCAGTCCCAGAAAAAAATTACGCGAGCTTCGTTTCAGTCCCGCTTCGTTTCAGTCCTGCTTCATTTCAGTCCGGCTTCGTTTCAGCCCCGCTTCGTGCAGTCTTTTTGTGCAAAATATTTGCATAATTAAGAAAAATCGATTTACTCGCCTAAAGTTCAGCAGGCACAGCCAGCTGTTATTTTTGTTTTCATTAAATGAGCGATATCAAACTTATGTATAATAGTTTGTTAAAAAATTATTCTATTTGCTTTTTTTTATGATCTTTTTTTATTGTTTAAAAAATAATTTACCAAAAGATTTTAGAAAAATTATCTATGGAATTACTTCTCAATTATCCATAAAATTTATAAAAAAAAGGACGGAGCTACGGAGCTCTGGGGAAATCACTAAAGCCCAGGACATACTTCGTGCAAAGTGTCCAAAAGACCGAAACAAAAAGTTTGATTTTGGGCAATCTGGCAGCGTTTTTTGCCTTTTTAAATCAATGAAAACGCCTGTAAAACACCTACCATTAGAGTTTTTGTTTTGTCCTTTGGGCACTTTGGACGAAGTATGAACCAGGCTTAATACTCACCACCGACAGACTGTAATTTATAAATTTTAAAAAAATAAGTTAAATGAGTACTTTCACGAATCAAATTTCCAAATATAAAACTTCACTTTAATACTCAGCCGTTTAGGCTGAAGCTTGGAAATGTTGTAGACCTGGTATCAAAAAGCCGATATATAAAAATCAAATTAGACACTTTTTATAAAAAGAAGAAGTCCGTTCTGAGTGATATAGGAGTTTGTTTCGTGAAAGTCCTCCAATATTAGCAAAAAACGCAGTGTTTTATGAAATCAATCTTTGGTAGGATTAAAAGTTAAAATAGAGCAGTAGTAGTATAAAAGTATAAAAGCAAATTAAATGAAAAAATATTTTATTAACGTTTTTATATTTTATATTATAGTTTCTGACTTTATTGTTTTCTTGTGTGTATTTGGATGCAATAATAATAAAAATGTTGCATAAATAAAATAAAGGATTTTCCTAATATTAATATAAAACTTTCCGAAAAAATAAAATACAAAAGTATTTCCGAATATATTATTTGGTTTTTAAAGGTGTAATACCACAAATCAAATTCCTATAACGCCCGGATCATACAACTCTTTTGTTACTGAACCGATTAAATTAAAATTTATAATTGTTGTGGAATTGGTCTGGCTGGAAAAACCAAAATATTTAATTTGAGGTAGATTAAGAATAAGATTTTGTATTAAAAGAGGCCTTATAGAAATTTGAGTTGTGACAGTGCTCCTTTAATTACAATAAACTAAACGGGCCAAAAAACTAAAAAATCCTAAAATTCTTAAATCAATGAAAAACGAATCAAATAAGCTTATATGACAGTAGTACAAAGGTTTTTATATAAAAGCAAATATTGCGGCAAAATTACTTGCGCTATGACACTAGATTTTGATCGGATTTTTCGTCAGGACTGAAATGTAGTGGGACTGAAATGAAGCTCGCAGCGTTTTTTCCGGGACTGAAACGAAGTGGGACTGAAACGAAGCGGGACTGCAACGAAGCAACGTAGCAGGAACTAGTTTATAAACTCATTTTCGCCAGGCCTGAAACGAAGCGGGACTGAAACGAAGCAAGACTGAAATGAAGCGGGACTGAAACGAAGCGGGACTGAAACAAAACACGACTGAAACGAAGCGGGATTGAAACGAAGCTCGCGGCGTTTTTACCGGGATTGAACCGAAGCGGACCCTAGATCTGTGTGTCTCTTTCTTTTTTGTATCCATCCATCATGTTGTTTTGAGACATTTTTTTTTAATATTACATTTATTTTCTCAATTTTATCAGTTTATGTCTAATAAATACGTATTGCCACTTTAAATGTTCTTAAATTGTAGATTACAAAGCTGGTTTGTTTTTAATTAAAAGTTTTCTTTCATTCATTTATTCATTCTTTGGGAAAATTTGGTATCATAAAATTGTGAAAGATTTATTCAAATAGGTTTCATTTCTAAAATTTTTTGGTTAGTTTTTTAAACAAGACGTAATTAAAATAAAAATATTTATATTTAGCAGACTGCCTCCCTATCTTATGTTAATAAAATTGAGGAGGTGCCAAGAGCATTTTTATAAAAGCTAAAATGAACACTAGCATATGACTGATGGGGGATATGAATGAATTGAGAACGTAATTCAAATAAACTGGCCCCATTCAGAAAAATTAATATAAAACAAAGTCAGAAAGTTTTTTGGAATTATCTTTTATTTTTATTCCCAAATGTTTAGTGAAACTTCGATTATAAAAAAACCCAATATTTTTTAAAATAAACTTGTTTTCAAATTCACATGTTTCAAAAAAAGCGTTAAAATTGCACGCAGGTTTTTTTAACTAAAACATTTAAATTCTCATAATTTCAGAATCAATGATGTCAAAAGTACACCTTTTTTAATTTTTGAAACAAACTTTGCGTGCAAAGAAACAATTTTGCAATTGCAGAATATCCAAAAAAGCAATATTTTGAACAATTATCATATCTCTTAAATTTTTTTAGATATTTTGGCAGAAAAAACTTAGGTAAAAAGAATAAGGTAAAAAGGGGAGCAGGGTAAGACTTTAAAAAAACTAATGACATGAAATTTACATTGTAGCTTTTTAGCAATTTTAAGCGATTTTTAGTTATTTTAATTTTTTTGTTAAAATAATTTAATTATTAATCTATTTATTATTGTCGAAAAATTTGTCAGATAATCGACAAAAAACTTTTATTCTTTACAAACGTGTTTATTTCAATTTTTTTTATTTAAAAAAACAAACAACAGATAAACGTGCTAGATTAAAAACTTTTAACACAGCTAGAAAACAAAAGGTTATTTTATAAAAAAAACTATTGTTTAACGGATTGTTTGTGATTTTAGCCTTATGAAAATGAAATGTTTATTAATATTATTAATTTTTGCGAACGCTGTTAAAACACATTTGTCGGAAGAAATGGGAAGCTTCGCGGGAGATATCCTTCTTGGTGGATTGTTTCCTGTTCACAAAAGCGAAGCCAACGGTATCTGCAAGGAAGATGCCAAACTCTACGTGGACGGAATCTACGCATTGGAAGCTTTTCTTATCAGTTTAGATGAAATTAACCTCAATTTGACTGATTGTTGCGGATTTACACTAGGCGCAGTCATTAAGGATACTTGTATGAGTGCGAAAATTGGACTCAAAAAGGTACTTACCGTGTAAAATTCTTATTTTGGTTATTGTGGCAGTTGTGTTAATTAGAACAGTTGCCACTTTTAATAAAGTATTCATTTTCAACAGTAACACGGCTGAATTTTTTCTAGAATTTTTTTATAAAATCTAAAAAAAATATTTTTTATTAGCAAAAATATAAATAAAAACTGAGAATCTTAGAGTAAATCTTTTGAAAAACGTACCATTAAAATACACCACCTAAAAAAAGGTTTTATATCAATGGTATTTTTGGATTCCCATAATACCCTATTACCACAGGTCCACAAGCACTTTTTAAACGGTACCTTTTTTCAAGCGATTTGTTCTCAGTGTCTCATTCTTTATTTAAAAATTTGCTATTAGTTTAACTTTAATAAATACATTATATTATTTAATATTTATATATTTAATATTTATATAAAAAAATAAAAGGTTTTTATAAGGTTTTTTTATAATAAAAGGTCTTTTTACCTTTTATTTTTTTTACTAAATAATGAACGTCTGAATTAACGAGAAATCATTTTAGACGTTATTATTTTTTTAAAAACTATTATTGCGCCTCAGTTGCGGAAGGTCAACCAACCGCATCTGGCGCCTGAGTGTAAAAGGAAGAAATGAAACGATCCGCGGATGTAAAAAGCAAAGAAATTTATGGTTAAATTCAACTTTTGGCTGGGGACTTTTACCTCGCACCCACGAAAGGTGGTACCTATGGCGCGTACTCAGCTGAGACGTTTTTAGCAACTATGTTTGCTAATGTTTCGCTATGTTCATTACCCTGATCCAAGAGTCACCTCTAAAAGCAATCGCTCAAAGAAATTTATCATCGCACTGTCGCATTCTCATTCCGCAATTAAAGAATTTAAATAATTCGGTTCTGCAAGAACTAGGAGCTGGAAACGTAAAACCGAAAACAGAAATATTTGAATGGGAACTGGGGAAATTTAGAGCCCAAAGTTTAATATTAATTAATGTCAACGGGAACAAAAACAATTTTTTATGTCTTTCGAAAACACGAAAGATTTATGGACCTTCCAAAAATCCTAAACTTGTATACAAAAAGTTGTCTAGATAGACTTTAGAGTCATAAAAACTAATCATGTGGATTAAAGTTTTTGGTGATTCGTTCAAGAGTGATTCGTTTTACTTATTAAGGATTTACAAGTTACAGAATCAGTTTGATTTAAAGATTTCTGTATTTCTGTGTTTCCACTTTATGTTGTTTTTTTTTCTTTTTAACTCTAAAGTACTTTTTTAACTTAAAAAAAGTATCATCATTATGATTTTATAGAAATTGAACAATAATGTTTTGCTAAACATATACAATAGGGTATGGGGTCTTTAGAGCCACAAGCAGGGATCTTGGAGCCATGGAAATTTTTGGGGACTTGGAGCCACGAGCAATGAGAACTCTGGACCACGAGCAATGAGAAAAAAATGAATTAAGGTTAGATTTAGTTTTCGCTTAGGCTTAGGTTTACGTTTTAGCGATTTTTATTTTCGGCTCTAAGTTCCTGACTCACGGCTTCAAGTTCCAGCTCCAAGTTGCCAAGGCTCCATCGACTTTAATAAAAAAGAAAAAAAAGAAAACCCCACCCCCCCCAAAAAGCACCCCAACCCCCCCCCCCCCACCAACCCCCACCCAAACACCAACAAAAAACAACAAAAACAACCTACAATAGAGCAATGTAACATAAAACAAAATGCGTTTGAGAACGTTTTATAATCCTTCTTGAATCTTATTACATTTCAAACGCAGATGACAAAACTTGTTTGATGTCTGATGTTTATAATTCACGCATTTTTTATCTGCATTTGAACACTTTTTTATCTGCAATTGAAAACTTTTTTATCTATATTTGAAAACTTTTTTATCTATATTTGAAAACTTTTTTATCTGCATTTGAAACTAATTTTTTCCTGAATAATCGAAATGGTGAACAATTAGAAATGTTACGGTGTTTTTGATATTTGTGATTTGCACAGAATTTTACATTGTAATGAGAGATAAATGTATTATTGCTTTTATTTTTATTTGCTGTAAATTATCACACAATATTTTTTAGTCTTTGCCTTTTGTTGTGGATCGAATGTTAAAAGAAAACGAAAAGTCAGCGACAAAAATTAACAATTCAAAAGAAAACTCTCTTGGCCAGGAAGTTATAGGAGTGGTGGGGCCTATGGCAAGTTCTGTTACTGTACAAGTTGCCAACCTATTCAGTCTTTTCAAAATTCCTCAGGTATATTTGACGTGGAACGTTACTTTCTAAAGTCATGATTCATAAATTCTAGTGAGTATAAAAAACGTTGTGATGTGACTACCAGATGCCAGTGTGGTACAGTGGTAGCATGTCCAAATGAGAGCACACGACTAGAATTTAAGGAAAGAAACACCGGTTTTAAATCCCGGTACGGGTATTTTTTTGTCTCCAAAAAATACTCGTTTATCTCACCTCCAGTTATGGGTCGTCGAGTGGTAGTTTTACCGGTAATGAAGCATGCCTGCAAGGTGCTAAGACGAGCAGTTTCATTTGAAAACAATTGTATAAAAAGCTCGGCCTGAGTGCAGCATTTCCTTGGGAAGAGAGAAATGTAACTTGGGGCCTTCCTAAAATGATAATTCAAAACTACTGGCGAGTATGAGAGACACTAATATGTAACTAACAAATGCCTGCATGGTGCAATGGTAGCGCACCAGACTAAGAAGACACGTGGAATTCAAGGAAAGGAATTATTAATGGGGGTTATTTTTTATTGTCTCCAAAAAATAGTCTTTTTTGCCTCGAGTTATAACTCGTCACAAGTAGAACCAGTAATCTGCCCTGTGTTTCACGTATGCCTACAGGGTGCTAAGGCGATAGGTTTGAACATGACATGATTGTTTAAGTAGCTTGCTGAGAACAGTTTCTTCTGGAGCGAGAACGCATGACATGGAATGTAATTTCCTAAGGTAAGGATTCATAACTATACTGACGAATATAGAATATTTTGTAATAAAACTAACAAATGACCGTTTGTGCAGTGGTAGCGCGCCGACTGAGAAATTTATAGCTGCTTTTGATTTTGTAAGCCTATTATTTAATAAATATTACTGTAGAATTTTCTTCAAAATCTAATTTTTTAAAGTAAATTGAAAAATTAAGGCTGTAAGCCGGGCTAGAACCAACAAAATTTCCTTCACTATGAGAACGCTCTGCGACTAAGCTACCCAAGCTACGGTAATATGACCATATTAATTGTTTTAAAGCCTTTGTAGAACAGCCATACGGTATGATTTTTTATTGGCACGGCCTGTTTTTCGGCTGGCTCTTAACACAGATGAATAAAATGATAGCAGAACAAATCAAAGCTGTGTTTTATTGTAGAATTTTTGCAAATCGTAAAACAAACCCAAAACACAAAAAAACTCAAAACACACGCAATGCAAAATCCCAAAACACACAAAGTCACACACCGTAGTTTTTCATTATCATTTTTTTGACTTTTTTATGGTAAATGATAATAGTAAAGAATGATAATAAGTCAAAGAAGATGATAAAGTAAAAATGATAATAAGTCATAAAATCAATAAAATATTTTATACAAATTTATCACAAATCATCCGTGAGTCCTACTGCAGAAGGTGTTTAAAACAAGTGCAAGTATGACTTGTATGTTAAAACCTTAAAATTTTTATCTTTACAGATAAGTTATGCAGCAACGACGCCAATACTGAGCAACACACGCCGCTTTCCTTTTTTCTTTCGAACAGTGCCATCTGATATCAATCAAGCGACAGCAATTGTGGAAATTCTAAAGTAATTTTTTTGTCGTCATAAGTAATTTGACCAGAACGACAAAGATTCACTTCTGGAGCGGAAGTGAAGATACAATTCACTCCCGTTTTGAACTCGTGTTTAGAATTAATAAGAAATAAGCGTTTTAGTTGTAATTTAAAATCAACAAAAGTAAAATTAACTCAAAAAGTTTATTGTTTCAATACATAATGTTTGTGCGGAAAAATGTGATGAAAAATGCGCCACAATAAAGTCATTGGAATACATACCAAGATCAAAAACGTTGTTTTCAAATGCAAATGCTAAAGTAAAAACTTTTTTGTTTAATTCAGTGGTAAAGTGCATCTGGCGCTTCAGCGTTGGTGAGCTGATCGCTAGAAAAATTTAGTAATGACATTGAGCAGTTCAGATGTGGTTACTTGCGTAGAAAAGGCGCTTTTTCTGCTGAAAAATAGAAATTACGATATAGATAAAAGGAAAGAAATCAACAGATTAAGTAAAATTAAAAAAATAATTTAACAAATATTTAAAGGTACTGGGAATGGAGTTATGTGATTGGAATTTACGAAAGTTCATCCTATGGCTCGCAAGGGTTTGCGGCAGTTGAAAATGCAGCAGCAAAAAACGATATTTGCTTCGCATCAAAATGGAAAATCGACATTGACACCAAAAACGCTCGGAATATCACATTTTATCGAAACAAACTTAAGCAGTTTTATTTGGAAAAACCAAAAGCTAAAACCGTTGTTCTCTACATGACTGAACAATATGCAAAGCTTATTTTTGAAGCTGTAGAAGCTGAAAATCTGCAGGATCATTTTGTTTGGATTGGCTGTGATGGATGGGGAAGCAAATACATTGATGATGTAAATAATTTTTTTTGTATTTCAGAAACTGGTTGAATAAAACAAAATTAAGTTACAACAGTGTTCTAATATAAAAACTATAAATAATTTTTCAACAGCGCTTTCACCAAATCAATGTATTGTAAAACTGCACTCAACAGCAACGCTAATAAATCAGAATAAAACTCTATTTCGATCAAACAATTTTAATACTCCAAATTTTATTATATTCCATATACGACTTCAACACTCCATATTCTTGCCTTATGCAAAATTCAATAATTAAAAAAACTTTTTAATTAAGGTTTATTGTGTTTAAAAACTAATATTTGATTTATTAGCAAAAGCGAGTGTCACACCTTAGAAACAAGGACTTTCAGATAAACTTATGATAGCTTTTTTGGTACTATATATACTTTACAAGGACGACATAACGTTCTAGGGTCTCACAACGAAAGCCTTTTTAAAACTAATACAAAATCTTAGACTTGTTACTACTAAAAGATTTCTAATTTGGCGCATTTTTAATACAACCAACTATGTATAAAAAAAGAAAATGACCGACTGTCTGTTATATAGTTGTTTTAACTATATGTTAAAAAAATCCAAAGTATGAATTTAAGTATAGAAGTATTTACTACGACCTGTGGAATATGCTGTTTGTTGAATAATCTACATAAGAGATTTTCTACATAATACTGTTAAATATTCCACACTTTTTTGTAAATTTTAACGTGTGAATTTTTCCACATGTTGACAGAGTAAAAAAACACATTCAAGCGAAAAAAAATTTGCATTTGCAATTTTCTTTCCAACATTTGGAATAATATTCAGTTTGTTGAATAATCTATTTACACGTAAGTTTTTTACAAAATGCTGGTGGAGAATACACACGTTTCATTTCAAAAACCCGTTAAAATGTAAAATATCTACAGGTTGATATTAAAAAAAGCGTTAAATATTCAACAGTATTATGTAGGAAACCTCTTAAGTAAATGATTTAACAGCAGATTATTTCTCAGGTCATAGTAAATATTTCTACGTGATTATATTAGAAAAATTCAGTGTATAGGCACCTTGCACTGGAACTCGGTTTATACATAAAGTATGCAATATACATAAGTGTCACCATAATGGATAATTGCCGTATTTCCTACTTATCTTTTGTAGTATGCAGATCAACCGATCGAAATTTCGCGCGCTTTCGATCGGTTGATCTGCATACTACAAAAGATAAGTAGGAGATACGGTAATTATCCGTTATGGTGACTCGCTATGTTTACTGCATACTTCATGTATAAACCGAGTTCCAGTGCAAGTTGCCTATATTTTTCAAAGTATAATTAGAACAGCTGTTTAACAAACAATCGGACATTTTTTTTTATTTTTAGGCATTCTCGACATAATTGGATAAGATTTATAACTTGTTTTTTTTTGTTCAACGTATAGGAAAGCCGAAAAAATTTTATAAGAATTTGAAAAAGGGTTAAAATTGTGTAATATAAGTTTTAATTAATATTTTTTATTTTAATTTTTTTGTAAGCCTTTACTCTATTATTGATTTTATATTTTAGCCCCTAAAAAGCGTTGCAGAAGGTGCCATCGCCACTCATCCTGTCGCGAAAAAATGGGAAAAGTTTGAAGCGCATATGCAGAATTTAAAGCCTTCGAATGAGCACGATCAAAAAAATCCCTGGTTGCGAAAACTTTGGGAAGAGGTTCATGGCTGTTCATTCAACCCTGATATTGACAATTGCAATGTAAGTTGTTAGATTTCCTATATATATATATATTTTTCTGCAAATTTTTGAAGTTAATATTTTGTTTAAGAATTCAATTTAATAATTTTTTCCAAGAACAAAATATAAAAAAACTACTAATTTTTGTTATTACTTCATTTATAGCCCTGGTTTGTTGATTATTTAAGTACAAAAGGCCTTAATCCTAATCAATGTTTTTAAGCCAAAGCTGTGCAATAAAAAATAAAACTAAAAGTCCGTTCTAGGATACCCAAAATTTTGTTATTTGGCAGCAAATTTCACTTTCTTCGCTATGTAAAAATAAATAAGTAAAAAAGAATTTTCTTTGGACAAAACTTAAGAATGACACTTTATTCAAAAGATAAAATTTAAGAGTTTTCTACAACTTTTTGGACTTTTCCAATATAAAGAAAGATGAATTGTCTAAAAATGATTGTGTTTTATATTTCATTCTTTAGAGATTTTGCACGAAGTACAATCAGGCACTTTTTATTTTCTTGAAATCATTTTTAAAGCTTTTAGTGCTTGTTTTTATGCATATAACACATAAATTATAATAGAATACTTTGATGTACATATTGATGTTTATAAGAATAAAATCTTTGAAAACAAGGTGTTGATAAATTTAGATTGATTTTTTGACAGATTGTTTTTTATGGATTGATTTTTAATCAGTTTTAAATATTGTTTGTAAAAAATGATAAAATAATAATTTGTATTCTTCAACATTATGGTTGATTTTAAACCCAAAATTGTGTACAAATACAAAATAAATACTACTAAAAAATTATAGTGTACTAAAAATTACACTATATTTAA
>JASAMX010026911.1:0-18209 GCA_030248175.1 Microlaimidae sp. YZB2_3
GTTTTTTCAAATAATTATTTGAAATATGAGTATTTTTTCGGCGTACACTCCACCTTTCGAAATTCTTAAGTTTCCAAAGTATGCTTGTGCATTTATTATTTATTTGTAATGTTATGTTAATAATATATAACAAGATAGGTATGGCACTGTCAATTATGTACCTAAACAGTTTATTATAATTTCTAAAGGTACGGCAGAGGCATATCCGTTCCATTCTATATTGTTTAAAAATAATTGTTTATGTACTATGTTTTTTCAGATATGTTTGCCCAAGAACAACCGGTCGGTGATCTCAGTGTACAAGTGGATCTGTTTACCCATCCCAGTACAGGAGAACACAAAGTTACAGTTAAAAGTAACGTTTTCAAATGAATTTCACTTTAAAAAAAGTTAAATTTAATTGAATTTAATTCTATTCAGAGAATGTTTAAAGAAGATTTGATCAGAATAGCAGTGTTTGATAAAAGTCGTACTCGGGTTTTTAAGAAAAAAAACTGAAAAAAATTTACGCAAAATGAAAACGGCCTACGTTAGAATATAATGATATTTAATATTGTGTTATTATAAATATTTTGAATATAATGACACACATTGAATTAAATTATAATTGTGTTTCAGTCGTGGCCGCCAACGACATCCGCTGGCAGCCGGCGGGCGTGTTCAAACCCTTCGTGGAGGTTCACCTGGTCGGACCGCATCTGGGAGACAAGAAGAAGCGGAAAGAGCAAACCAAGTCCAAATCCGGGAGCTGGGCGCCCATCTTCAACGAAACCTTCCACTTGTAAGCTGTCCTTATATTGTGCCTTTTTGCTTTTATTAGGATCATGCATTTCGGCACTTTTTCAAGTTTTGATTACTTATTTTATTATAACTTGGTTCCAAATTTGAATTGAGAAGTGATTGATAGCTCGTTAGAAACTAGATGAATGGGCGAAAAAAGGACAGTCATAACATCATCTGCCAATTTTTTGGTTGGCTGTAGTAACTTCTTGAAGGAAAATGGGCAAAAGGTGCATTTAATTTCGGCACTTCCGAAAATACATTTAATTTTGGCATTTTAATTTAGTTTTGAATTTTTCTCTCAGATAAAAACAAATTAGAGTAAAAATAACCAATATGGCAGTAAATGTAGCAGTCAACTTTCAAATAAGCCATTAAACATTAATATTTACCTAAAAAAAAGTTATAGCCCTAAGAAAAAAGTGCCGAAATTAAAGGAACCAAACGAATTTTCCAAAGTGGTCATTTTCGATATCGTCCCTTATCAAACGAAAATTACATAGATGTTGATTGTTATGCATAACAGTGTGTTCAGAATAAGGAAATACACAACTTTGTAATATAAAACTTTTTGATCAAACAAAGCTGAAAAAAGTTATGGCCAAAAAACGGTTTTAAAAATGTCCAAAAAGTGCCGAAATTACATGCATTACCCTATAGTTGTTTGTTATTGCGTTTGTTATGGTTTTTTTCTTTGCGGATTTTTGTCCTCGGTTTTTGGTGGATTCGGCTGTATCAAGAAGAAGTGCTACTTAACTGACGTCTTTTTAGAAAAATTATGTATATCAGCTTGGACTCTAATAGAGCTCTCACTGAACCTAATCCCAAAGTAAAGAAAGAACGCGCCAGATTTGTATCTAAATTTTACCTTTATACAGCCCAAGCATGTTGGCTATTTTGTATTATCCCGCGAATATTTTGTTTTATCCAAGTACGCACATGGATTTTGAAGGCCGATTTGCGACACAAAAAAGTTAGTACACGACGACCGTGAGCGCCAAAAATAACATTTATAACAACAAAATAGCAACAACCGGAATAATGAGCAGCAAAAAGACGAACGTGATATTTTCTAGGTTTAGGTTAGTTTAGTTTGTTTAAAGTGTATTTTTAGTTTAATTTATACAAAGTAATGGTATTGTATTTTGTTTCAGTATAATTGGAAACGAGGATGATCCGGAATTCTATGAGCTCATTTTCCAAATGAAGGACTACCAACTCATCGGGGCCTCCAGACTCATCGGGACCGGTTTACAACAGCTGAGGAACGTCGTAGACAGCGGTAGCTGCGCCGCCTGGATACACCTCGGTAGGTTTATTACCGCGTTTTAGTAAAAATATGAATATTCCTAAGTGGTGTAGTGGTTAGAGCGTTAGACTAGTAGAACGAACCCGAGGTTCGGGTCATAAACAAGCGAGGAATGTGGTTGACAGCGGTAGCTATTTAACCTGGATACACCTCGGTAGTTTTATTACTGCCTTTTAGTGAAAACGATAACATTCCCGAGTGGTGTAGTGGTTATAGCGCTGGACTAAAGCAAGGCTCTTCAACAGCTGAATAGGTTAATAGGTAGGTTTTTTACCCGTTCTGGTCAAAACAAAAATAGATTTAAGTGGTGTAGCAATTAAAGCGTCGGTCAACCAGAAGAAAATTCCGTTCCACTCCTAAACAGGTTAGGGACGTGTTAGAAAACGCTAGTTAAGCCGCCTGTAGTTGCTTTTTGACATATTAAATGGTTAGTTTTCCCCCAGTAAGCGTTGGTTTGTGCGCTTTTCAAAAATTAACTGTTTTTTAATTTTATAAAAAGGTTAGCCTTTTTTTCATTAATTTAGCAATTAACTATCCGGTTAACTGCAGTAAGTGCAACTTAGATTAATTTGATTTTATAACACAATTTTTATCTGCGTTTTAGGCAAGCGGTTAATGGTGGACGAAACGGGTATAATACTTCTGCGTATTTTGAGTCAGAGGCAGCAAGACGAAATCGCCAAGGAATTTGTCAAACTGAAATCGGAGGGTCGCTACGAATCGGAAACATCCGGACCGCCGGGATCCGCAAGTCAGCAACAACTCAACGCTATGTAGATAATTATTATTTATTCACTTGGATTATTTTTTCTTTTCGGGAACCGGAGGTTTTTTCTACGATTTCGCGACGGTTGCGACTCATCAGCAGGCGTTGGATAGAAACGGCGTTGAGTGGATGTGAAATCAATAATCGATATGGATAAATCGGTCGAGGATAAGTGAGGACTCGCACTCCCCCCTTCCGTTTGGAAGGAAGCGATTGAAAACTTTGGATGAATCACTTTCCTCACCCACTACCATAAAGGCCTCCATATTTTTTTGGAGTTGACCACCTGTATGCGATAACGTGTCAATTGGGGTTTTACAAATTTACTGGAGCTATATGGTCAGAGATGCACCTCGACGCAATCGCATACGAAACGTTCTGTGCAAGTCCAACCCGTTTTGCAATTGGAAACTTTTTGCCAACCTGAGTGACTAAATGGGTTGGAAAGTAGAACAAAAGATGGTGGTTGGTTTTACGCCTTGAATTTCGAACCCAGTGGCTTTGAACTGAAAGGCTATAGTGGGCCGAATTAGATGGCTAAATTATTAACTCTACTCTTTTTCTTGGGCTTTCAGTGGGAGCCTCTATCCTTCCGCCGTCGCGGGAGGTTAGAAGTTAATTAATTGTGTTTTTATTTATTCAATTCTCAGTTTTAAAAGAGTTTACTAGTCCGCTTTGTGAGGTTAGCAAACGTGGTAATAATATTATAATAATTTCCGACTGGGCCATAATAAGATAATTAAATTAAAAAGTTTGATTTTTTGAATTTGAGTGTTAGTTTTTAGTACTTTTTGTTGTAAACCGCAAGAAAACAGACTTCTATGTTTTAGGATTTGGTAAGAAGTTTAATATTATTCGTAGTATGAGCACTATTAAAAAAATATGTTTGGTTTAAAAATATGAATATAAACAAAAATATATCCCAATAGAAATTTTCGCAAAAAAATCAATTGGATATAGATTATACTTTTGCCTATTTACATCAATAACAGCCTAATATAGTCGGAAATTGTCATAAAAAGTTTTAAGTTTCTCATAATTTATTTATTTTATATTTTCATCTAGTCCAAGATTTTTTAAGTTTTAACGTAATAAGAAAAAAATATAAACCTATAGTCTTTCTTTTATAAATTTCCAGAATTTTAGGATTTAAAATAAAAATTGCAATGCATTCATTACCAGTTGTTTCTTTAAAGCGGGGTGACTATAAAAACAAATTTTTATTTGGACGTGTATTAAAGGGGAAATTTAGTACTGATCATTGTAAACTTATTACAAAATTTGGACTGCCATAATTAATAAAAATTTTAGTGTATCTCCATAATATTTTTTACATAATTTATGGTGTATAAGTTATAACCACCGGACAATTAATATTGCCGGTTTAGTTCACAAAAGTTAAAAATTATTTTTGTCTATGTTTTTGAAAATAGGTTTATATTTTTTTCACATGTAAAGATATTATAGTAGGTAAGGTTTTGGGATTTTTTTGTTGTTTTTTCCTAAGCAAACCCATATAACACAATTTAACCGAGTTGACCTTCGCGATGGTGTTAGCGACGATTGTCAAGCAGATGGCAGTGTAAATGTATAAAAAAAGAATGTGTACCATAGAATACAATATTTTACACTAAAAAATATTTTGACAATTATAGGCATATGGGCGCACGTTTTTTACTATTAAATTATCTGAAGATATAAAAAAGTCAATCCACAAAATAATTTACGTCTAAAAAACGAGCAAGATTACGGTAGCTTCTGCAAGTTTAAAAAAATGGGTATAGTTATATTTTTCATACGGTTATAGTGGAATCTATTTATAATTTTACGGTGGATATTAGGAAAAAACAAATAATCTACGTATTTTCTTTAAACATTGTTCAACGAATTTTTTATATTGTGAAAGTGAGACTTTACAAACTATGAAGTTTTCCCAAGCTTCGTTTCTTCACCTTCGGAAGATGCGGAGCTCTGGAGCTCGCATCTTTTTCCCTATTTTTCCCTTAGTTTTTATTTTTTTTTAAAAATGCCAAAGAAAAATCGTCATAATAGTTGGGCAGGTAGTTTGGGTCTGGGAGTGCTCCCCCCCTCCCCAAAAAATCCCAGAAGTGTTTTCTATTAAAATATGGGCATGGGGCCTTATTACCAAAAACGTTAAAATTGAAACTTTAGTAATATACTACCTAAAATTTTTGGCCTCCTAGACTAATGTATCTCTTCCCTCCCCCGTTCCAAAAAATAGTTTACAAACGTGTTGTGTGGGTTTGCTTAGGTATTAGCGGTGCTTTTTTGCTCGGTGTTTTTGTTAGTCGACGTTTTAAGTCCGATTGGCTTAACCAATCAACTTTAAAATCCTATTAGTTTAACAAAGTTATCAACCAACCGAATCAAACAAATCCTAACATAAAAAATCAAAAATTGATGTGTTTTTTTAATATTTCCTGACGCTGCAAGTTAATGATATATTTATCGCACAAATACTTAAATTTATTTTCAGCCGCATTTAGTGAGTAAGGTCTGTATTACAATACTACAGGGGTTTAATCTATACTACCTACGTATGCTGAAGGTTTAATCTGACTTAAAGTTAATCTGACATTAGCGATTGTCGACACACAGTAATCATACTAACTGTATTGATTAAATAATCTACGTTAACAGAGTTAATGTGAGGTTAAGACTTAATCTCAGATTAATTATCACTAACTCGGGATTAAATTGTTAATTTATGCAAATTTTAAACCACCTCCGGAGGGGTGTGCGGAAAAAATACATTCTGCAAAATATCTTTCGGAAAAATTATCTTCTTTCAGCAGTAAATTATTCAGTATTATTAAAAAATTTTAAAGGTTTTTTTAAACTTTTTTATGTCGTTTTGACTTGATTTTAAGGTTTCGCTTAGGCTTAGGGAAAAAGTTTTAGTTGACAATTTACAAGTCTTTCAGATGATATTCTTTCCGAAGATATTTTGCAGAAGGTATTTTTTCCGGGCGCCTCCGGAGGTGGTTTAAAAATTTGCGGGTTTTTTCCGCTAATATGGAATTAAAGACGATTTAATCTGAGATTAAGTCTTAATCTCACATTACTCCGTTAACCTAGATTAGTATTTTAATCAATACAGTTATGTTTACTGTGTGTCGTCAATTAAGTCGTCAATTAAATCATAATTTAAGTCGGATTAAACCTTCAACTTCAGAGTTTTATGTAATAATAAGAGCACAATTATTATAATAATAATAGAATTTACGGTTGCACAATTAATTTCGATGTAACGGAACTACAGCAAGATTGTGCAGTTTATTAAATAAAAATAAAATCATGCGATAAGCAATCAAACAATACAATGCAGTTTACCAATTTGTCATGTAATTTTAAAACAATTAGTTATTGAAAATAATAGTATAAATAACTTGTTTCAGTTTGTTACTCACCTCCCCCCTCCTCTTTTCCTTCGTTTTTTTTATTCAACGAGATACGTCCAAGCCAAGACGAATTCGGAGTTTCCTACTGAATATTTAGAGCGTATATTTTTCCTTTTTTAAATGTTTTTTCTTTGTTTTATTTCACATAAAACCTTAAATCTTGTCAGTTTTAATAAGCGGCGGGTGCTTCACCAAATAATTAAAGTTTGTACAAAAATGCGGTCTAAAAAAGTTTTTTAGATGCGTATATTTGGCCGAAGTCGGTGCTTTTTTTGACATTTTTATCATCCTTTAACAAAGGTTAAAATTAAAATCTATACAAGCGAGATTTTGTATAAATTGACTGTTCCATTAGCGAAATATACTCACTTCAAAAAATTTTTTATTGCACAAAATTTTTGTACGAACTATAAAATAACATTCCTCTTATTTTGCATTCCTTAAAATTTTATAACTTTAAAAAAATACAAGCGGTTGGTTTCGTTGTGTTTTTCTTGGCGAAATTTGATTAAAATTTAATTGTACTGCTGGAAAATGAAATAAATTCAATAATTGATATTAAGCAAACATAAAGCTTATTATTAGAAACTGAAATAATACCGCATTGTATATTTTTAAGTGTATTATCGGATTAGGTTTAAAAGATTTCTAGTCGGCTTTATTCGCATTTTGTGTACTGTGTATGATTGGTACGTTTTTTTAGTGTTCGGTATAATTATTGTATTTACATTGTCGTGTGCCTTATTTCGCCAAATGTCTGTAGTCAGTGCTGAGATAATGTGTTTTGCAGCAGCATTTGGTCTATAATAAATTTTATGTTACACAAGTATTTTCAGAATAAAGGTATCTTTCTATAAAATGTTGGTTTACAAAATAATACACTTCCACGAATCGTTCCCTTCTCTGTAGCAAGGATGCCTACTATACCAGAATTTACTTTACCACTATACTAAAATTATTTTGGTATTTAAAACTACTAAAATATTCTATCTAAAGTTAAAATCCTTCAGGCTAAAATTCAGGGCGTAACCGCTCGCCGTCAGGAAAAAATAAAGAATGAACGCTTGAGAATAAAAATAATAAAAAAAGTTTTCAGAGATGATGTAACCAATTATTATTAAGTTGCGTCAGGTGTTTCTCTCCACGTGATATTTTCTCAAAGAACGAGTGCCTACTATACTAGAATTTATACTTTACCACTATACTAAAATTATTTTGGTATTTAAAACTAATAAAATATTCTTTCTAGTAGGGCCTACCTTAGCATAACGAGAATTGGGTCGGCGATCCCAGATTAAAGTTTTTCTTAGATTAAATGCATTTTTTTGTAATATTTTTGAAATTGAATTGGCACCTTGCACTAAAACTGATAACACACATAAAGTATGCAAACACTAACATTGTTGCCTGTGCGGAAAATACCGTAATGAGGCAAATTTTTAAGGGAAGGGGCGGTGAAGAGAACGGTGCAAAGAAGGCGGAAAAAAGCGGAGACGGAAAAAGACCCAAACTTTTCTTTAAATAAAACAAAGTTTAATAAAAATGTACGAAAGACTAATGCATATAATTAATATTATTTTAAAATGTAATATAATAATCTAAATGGTAAAGCATAAATTTTGTTAATAAAATGTATATCTCCCCCTAAATTATACTCCCGCGTTACTCATTGCATTTTCACGATTTCATTTTATTTAGCGGCTTTTCCTGTATTAAATTAAATCATTACAAAATGTTTTTCTGTTTCTGATTAGCTCAAAAAATTTACATATAAAAACTTGTCACGCAAAATAGATAATGCCTGGCCGCGGCTGGACACTTTTGTATATGCCTGTATACAACTGTTGTATACAACTTTTGTATACAACTGTGACAGCACTGTTGCATTTTTTTTAGTCTGATAAAATGACAATTGAAAAAAAACATACTCACAACAATTTTTGACAAGCGCTAAATCGCCACTTTTTCAATTAGAATGTTATATTTGTATGTGTAAAAAACAACTATAAATTTGAAAAAATGGCGATTTCGCGCTTTTCAAAGATTGCTAGGAGTATGTTTTTTCAATTGTCATTTCATCAGACTTAAAAAATGCAACAGTGCTGTGTAATTAGTTCAACGTATAAATAAATTATTATTATATGGTAGAAATTTTTATTAAGTGGGCAGCTGGCCAAATCAAATAAAAATTTCTTATGGTGTAAATAATGTCCATCTCAGACTAGTCCACATCTTTTCTGTCTAAACTCACGCCCGGGGAGAAATTGCCCCTTTTTTCTGCTCTATTCTTAGAGCATTTTTCAAGGCTAGTCTACCACTTTTTTAAATCAAATTAAAAAAGTAAAGTAACCTAATAAAGTATAGTATTAGCTGCTCAATGACAAATGTTTATAATCAATCCGTTGCCGAGATATAATGTTTTTGTTTTATTATTATCAATCGATAACGTATTTTTCGTTAACATTATGTGAAAAGTCGCAACAGCAAGGATTGCAATTATATTTTTGAAACAAAAATAATAATAATGAGAAGAAGAAGATGAACATAAATTACAAAACTTACGTTTGTTAATTATAATTGGCGCAGTGCCGTGGGCCTACATTGCTGTGTGGCGCTCCCGCACCACTAATGATTGCGATATTTTTTGAGATAAAAAATAAGCAGAAGAAGAAGATGAACATGAATTACAAATTTTATTTTATCCACGTTCTCTGATTATAGTTGGGTCGGTGCCGTTTAAATCGCCACATGAACGGTGAAGGAATATCGATTTTAAGATATGAGCATTAGAATAATAGTAATAAAAATAAGTAGAAGAAGATGAACATTAATTACAAAATTTTTTTAACGTTGGTTAATTATAGTTGGCGCTGTTGTCTAAATTGGTAGTTGGCTAAATTGCCGCGTGGCTTCCCGCGCCACCGATAATAGCAATTATTTTTTTTTAAATAAAACTTAAATTTTTATTGTTTTTACCGTTTTCCGCGCGGTTGAAGTAGATGGCGCTGTGCGGTTTCCGCCACCAATAGCAACCAAGCACAGCCGTCTGCTGTTATTGTGCAGTTTCTATGAGGAGCTTTCCGTTGTCTGCTCTGTACAATTCTTATTGTTGCCTAAAGGCTGTTATTGTGCGGTTAGAAGTTTTATTTTGCTATATTTTAATTGGTTATTTTGATTAATAAATCGATGACAAGGACCTAAATGAAAAAAGTGGCTCCTAAGAAAGTTGCGTAAATTTTTCTTCTTTCCAATGAGCCCATGTTTAATTGTGATTAATCAGTGACGAAAGAGGAATATCGATTTTAAGGATTGAGCGTTAGAATAATAAGAAGATGGAGATAAACATGAATCTCAAAATTTAACTACGTTCTCTAATTATGGTTGGCGCGGCGCCGCGGGGCTAAATCACCCCGTGGCGCTCCCGCACCATCCATAATATACCACTAAAATAGTTTGTAATCAATAATTAAAAAACACACGTCTCCTTTAAGTCTCCTTTTGAAGGATTAATAAAAATTAAACAAAAACCGAAAAAACTTTCTTTTCAACAAAAAAATCACTTCCCTAAAATCAGGCCCAAAAACAGGTTGTCTATTTCTATTGACGTAAAATGTAAAAGACGAATTTTTCCGTGAACAAAGAAGAAATCTTTTTTACTTTAGCTTTTTTATTTTTTTGTTTTGCTTAAAGCAAGATACGCAAGGACGATATTACTCAGCGCTATCTGCGCAACCAAATACTAATAACAATACCATAACGATATTATCACAGTATAGCGTGTCTCAGCTAGTGTTGTAAAAAGTTACTTTCACTTTTACTTAAAGTAAAAGTAACGGATTTTGGATTACTTTTATTTTTATTTTTACTCGACTTTTGAAATTTCAATCACTTTTACTTTTACTCTTACTCGACTTTTGAAATTTCAAAACTTTTACTTTTACCCTTACTCGGATTTTCCACTGCAAATACTTAAATTATTTCATAAGTAACATTTAATTAATTTCAATGGGTAGATTCCCTATGGGCTTATAGTAAAGTTAATGGCAGAAGATAATTTTTTAAGCCTCTAACACGCTAAAACCTTTTTAAGCAAAAAAACTCGTTAAAATGATTAATTTATACATAAAATTAACAAAACAATTTTAGACCGGAGCTCTGGAGCTCTAAAAACCGGTGTTTTGCTCCGTTTTAAAATTACTTTTGTTATACTTTTACTCTTACTTTTACTTAAAAAAATAGGTCACTTTTACTTTACTTTTATTCACACGTATGCATAAAAGTTGCAAAAAAATGCATACGTATGCATATACTTTCCGGAAAATGCATACGTAAGTATATAAGTTGCAAAATATGCATATGTATGCATATACTTTCCGGAAAAATGCATACGCATGCATAAAAGTTGCAAAAATATGCATACGTATGCATATACTTTCCAGAAAAATGCATACGTATGCATTTAAGTTGCAAGAAAATGTATACGTACATATGCATATACTTTTCGGAAAAATGCATACGTATGCATTTAAGTTGCAAAATATGCATACGTATGCATATTTTCTTAAAAAACAAAAAACAACTTTTTTTTAATTTCCAAAATATGCATACGTATGCATATTTAGCAACTTATATGCATACCTATGGATTTTTCCGGAAAGTATATGCATACGTATGTATTTTTTTGCAACATTTATGCATACGTATGCATAAAAGTTAGAAAAAAGGCATACGTATGCACAGGCCCTGTGCCAGGGAGGCCATGCCCCCCCTTTCTGGGTTGGCCGGGGTAAAAATAAGAAAGATGAGGTATGTCCAGGGGGTGGGGGAAGGTAAAAGCGAAGGTAACTTCATTATGAACCCTACTTCTCCCTACGTTTTTTCTTGGGGTATGCCAAAAGTGGATTCTGCCGTCCTGGATGCCTTGAATTCAATGTAAATAAGTATTTTTAAGCTTCAATTTTGCTTATTTTAAATGCTAAATCAAAAAATTTCGCCTCCGGCGGCTGGGGGAACACTCCCAGACCCCCCGGCGCCGCTTTGCGGTGCAAAATACGGTGATTCACGCCGCATGTATATTTCGTTTTCAGTTTTCTAGATTCTGGCCCCCTCCTTTCAAAAATCTTGGCACAGGCCCTGGCGTATGCATAAAAATTTCAAAAAAATGCATACGTATGCATATAAGTTTAAAAAAATAAGCATACGTATGCATATAAATTTATGCATACGTATGCATATAAATTTATGCATACGTATTCATAACATATGCAGACGTATGCATATAAACATACGCATACGTATATGCATTTAGGTTGGATCCACACATAGCCCATATAATTTGTTCTTCATTTCTCATTCTTCTTTTTTTTAATAATTAATTTTCATGTATTCTTGTTTTTACTCTTACTTTACTTAAATTAAAATTTTTCAAATTATTTTTACTTTTACTTATAATAATCCAAAATCAATACTTTTTACAACATTAGTCTCAGCAAGGACACGAGTTACTCGGATACTGTCCTTTTGTGTCCGAGTTATGGAGACGGCTACTGCTGGTCACGAAAATTATGAAGTTTTGTTTTGCCCTAAAAATGAAATTACCTTAAATATCGTGCTGAGTGCCGGATATACTTACATGATGAGCGGTTTAACTACGATGCGTCAATAGCAGACCTGTGCACGGTCTGGAAACGCACCCCCCCCCGTTTTATTGGAGGATTTGCCCCCCCCCCCGCCAAAAAATGAAAAAAGTACCCTAAAATTATGACGCCATTTTTGATCTATGATGACGCCATAATCGCGAATTTTTTACAGTTTTTAGCCTATTTCAATGTATTGACCTATTTTTACCTTATTTTCGCTTTTTTTGTCCCTTTTTCCTTCTTTTTTCTAGTTTTTTTCTCTTTTTTTTCTTTCCCCCCTGCTTGACCCCCCCCCCTTTATTGCCCCCCCCGTTTCAAAAAAGTTGCCCCCCGTGTCCTCCCCCCATTTTAGAATTGCCCCCCCCCCCGTTTTAACCCCGGGGGGGGCAGTGCACAGGTCTGGTCAATAGTAGGCAAGGCATCATGCTCTGTGGTTTGTATTGCATTAAATTGTTTATTTAAATCACATAAAAATTCCAATATAAATTAAATAGAGAAAAATTCAAACGCATGAATGATTAATCCTTCAAATGTATAACACATGGGCACAGGCAGCCAGTTTTCTAGATTTTTTAAAGGATACTGTTTTTTAACAAAATCAAAGCAGTTGATATAAGCAAGAATATCTAACACAAGATTTGCAATTTAATGAATTTCCCAATGTCCGACTTTCCTCGCAAAAAATCCGCCATTTTCTGATAGTTTTTCTGCGCAGCGATTTTTAACGCAGAATTTGTTTTCTTGCAAAACAACAAAAACATTGCGCACGTGCGATTTTTTAGCGAAATTTCGTTAAAAAAATTGATTTTACAGTCGGACATTTTCTTTAGTTAAATATTCTTGATATGGGAACCTTACACTGGAACTCTGTTTATACATGAAGTATGCAATATACATAAGCGTCACCATAATAGATAATTACCGTATCTCCTACTTATCTTTCGTAGCATGCAGATCAAACGATCGAAAGCGCGCGAAATTTCGATCGGTTGATCTGCAGACTACAAAAAATAAGTAGGAGATACGGTAATTATCCATTATGGTGACGCTTATGTATATTGCATACTTCATGTAAAAACAGAGTTCCAGTGTAAGGTTAAGCTTAGTTTAAGCTGCTCTGATTTTATAGGTTACCACATGATTTTATTTTCTGATCAAATAAACCCACCACACCTTGTTTGCCTTCAGTCAAAGTTTTAATAGATAAAAAAGTGATATTCCATAGGAAACATAATGCATTTTTAACCTGAAACATTTTATGTGAAAAGAAACACCATAACTATCTAATATACCATTCAATTTACAATTCAACAACCATTACGAAAATTTGATTTTGGTAATTAATTAGTGTACTATTTATTAGGGTAGTGCATTTAATTTCGGCACTTTTTCGTTTTTCCAATGTAACTTTTCACTGTATGGTTCGATTTTCATTTTTGATAGCTCATTTTGAAGCTTTCACGATACTGCGTTGCGTCATAAAATTTTCACTGTACGAAAATTGTTTTTTTATTTAATTAAATCTGTTTTTTAAAAAATGAAAAATTGCCAAAATTAAATGTATACATTTAATTTCGGCACTTTACAAACAATCGATTGTTTCTCAGTCAAAAAATCATCATTTTCAAAAATTTAAAAACCTATCATAATCTCCAGACAGTTTTCTTTAATTTAAGCTTCTACTTTGTGTTCAACGTGTAACTGGCAAAAAGTTACAGCTAAAATGCTAAATGGTATCAAAATAAGCAAAATTTGGGAAAAAAGTGCATTTAATTTCGGCGCTTTTTAAAAGGACCCCCTTAACCGGTACTCCACATGCCGCGCTTATACGTTAGAACTGTTCCCCTGTGCTATGCGTCTAGAACGTCGGAACAGTCTAGAATTCTTTCCAAAATTTAGAACCTGTTCCGAACAGTTCTAGACTCTTTTCCGTTCACTTAATCAACAAAATAGCAGTTCTCAAAATAAAAAAGTCAAACTGCAAATTATATTTAAACACTTTTAAAACAAGGGACCAATACACAATAAAATCACGTGATAAGTGTTGGAAAATGTTTCGGTGACTTTTAAAATGCACCAAAGTACAACTTCGGCATTTTCAAATGCCGAATTTCTCACAAATTCGGGCAAACTGGAAAGTACACCGACACTGTTCTGAACAGTTCTGAACAGTCGACACTTTCTAATTTTTACTGTTCTGAACAGTTCGACACTGTTCTGAACAGTTCTGACACTGTTCTGAACAGAACTGTTCCGAACAGTTCTAGAACTGGACCGGTTGAGTACGGGTTAATCGAGATTAAGTGCAGTGCTATGACCCCTACACATTTCAACGTTGTCTTTTAACTATTTACAACTACAATTTAACCCCCTACCACTTAATTCAACCCGTTTTTACCTCAGCAATATGTGTGCCGAAATTACACTATTTTATTTTATAACGATTGCTCACCACAGACGCAACGTAGAACCACGGGGACTAAAAATTCGGAAAATAGACTAAATTTTACCAGGACAGTTTAATTTTTAAACCAATTTATTGCGTAATCATGAAATGCCCATGTTCTAAAAACGAGTAACAATTTTATTTTTTATAAATCACAGAATTTCACATGAAAATATCATAACATAACAAATAAAAAGCTCACGACAGTCATCTACATAAAATTAGCTCTCATTTGAGCTATCAAACGTCGTATTCCGTTCAGGATTATCAAAGATGCAGTCCAAAATCAAAAATGCCCAATTGGGAAAAGTGCCGAAATTAAATGCACTACCCTATATGGATAAGCCGATTTTCTGGTTGTCAAGTGTTTATTTACCCTTACGATTTTGCACAACGAAAAGGGAAACGAAAACAATTAATAAAAACAAAAAAATAATTTTAAAATGACGCATGTTTTTTATGTTTAAAAACTGATAGAAAAATAATCATTCTTGGAATAAAACTTGAAGGTATTTTGTTAGCATAAAAGACAAAAATTATTTTTCTATGCCAACACAAAACTTTTAAAATCAAACTTAGGATAAAACTAATTTTTTAAAAACAATTCTTGATACTGCATAAATACGTAAAAAGTTTTGGTTTCAAAGAAAAAAAAGTAAAAAATTTAAATAAGTTACGTTTCAGTAAGTTTGCAAAATTATTTTTTCCGACATATTTTTATTTTGCGGAGGAAAATCTAACCCAATAATAATAGTTTTAGGTTATAATAATTTATTCTTAAATAGTACTTCGCCTGGTTCCAAAAATCTCCAGTTTACTCACATCGATATAAATGCAAAAAAGACAAACAAGTTTATCACATACATAACATAGCACACAATGTTTTTTTACAATGATGATGTTTCGCTTTACAATCCCGAAACCGAGTCAAATTCAGAACGCAAAATACAGTAATAGTTCCACACCGCCAGTACAATATCAATACAATATCGGCAAGTTTCTATTCTTTTCTCCTTCATTATTTGTAATTTCAATAATTAAAAGTGTAGTGAATAATATTCTATTTTAACAGTTTATTATGTTTTCAGTGTATATAATAATATTCCATTTATTACGATATTCTGGGCATTTTCCTTGCCGGCTGGGCGCTGCTGGTCGAGGGTCCGGCGTCGTTGTCGCTGCTGTCACCGGCCAGGGTACGTTTCCTTCCCGGATCCCCGGCCGCGTTCTAAAAAAGGTAAAAACTACAGTGTGAAGCTAAGCTTTTCGGAGCTTCAAAGCTCCGAAAAGCGGATTCTAAGACTGATTAAACAGTAAAAAGAAAATTTTGTTCTAAACTAAATTTTTTATATTATTTTAAACACTAAAAACAGTTTAAAATAATTTAAACTCCTAGGTTAAATATAAAATTGAAACTTTGATGGTATTTTGAAACCAATTTTTAATTTTGGAATAATTTACAGCTTTATTCAAGATTATTGTTTTATTTTATCAATAGCAAAATTCAATATACTTGTAATGCTGAAACACTTAGATAAGCAACACAACATCAAAAAAATCTACCAATTTAAATATTTTCTTTAAATACTTTTTTTTACACTTTTTATTCAAAAAAAAGGCCTCCCAAAATAACGTAAACTTCACCCCAACTATGAAAATAGACTTACTTTTTTTGCCCATTGCTGGTGCAAGTATCTAGCCAAAATATTAGTCTTTTCTGTTACAATCACTAAAAATGAAATCATGAATGAAGGGCTTAGTTTTGATTTAGGGTTAGGGATATGATTACAATTTACCCGTTCCCACGGGTAAATGGAGCTGTTCAGTGAAGAAAAATATCTTTTTTTAAAACTTTTACGCTAGAAAAAACTTAGGTCACAAATTTAATGGATAAGTTTCCCTGTTTGTCTGGAGTTTTTGAATGATTTCTTGCAGTGGTTAAATAACACAAATTACACTTTTATTACACTTTGAAATTTATTTTAATAAAAATAAAAAAATAAATTTGAAAAAATATTTTTAAAACATACAAAGCTCTTTTTGACCCATTTTTGATTGATACAAAACGATACGTGGGTCACGAATTACTTTAGTATAATTTTTGTAACGCATTCAATGTTTTATTCATGTATTATTGTAAAATTAAAGTAGCATCATTATTTTCGATTTGTAAAATAAATCTTACAAAATGATTGTTAAAGAAGATGCAGTTTTTTAGGTGATTGATATTTTTTTTTGAAAAACCTATTGTTAACCGATTGGATAGCCGAGTTCAATTCGGCCAGCCTAATTTTTTTCAATTGGTTGTTATTTTTGCCATGCGCAAAGTTATGAAAATGTGCACGGTCTGCAAATACCCCCCCGTTTTATTGGAGGATTTACACCCCCGTTTTATTGCCCCCCCGCGAAAAAATGAAAAAGTACCCTAAAATTATGACGCCATTTTTGACCTATGATGACGCCATCATCGCAATTTTTTTGCAGTTTTTAGCCTATTTCAATGTATTTTAAGCCATTTCAGACCTATTTTTACCTTATTTTCGCTTTTTTTGTCCCTTTTGTTTTCTTTTTTCCCTTCTTTTTCTCTCTTTTTTCTTTTTTTTTTCTTTCCCCCCTGCTTGCCCCCCCCCCGTTTTATTGCCCCTTCCCCCGTTTCAAAAAAGTTGCCACCATGCCCCCCCTGTTTTGGAATTCCCCCCCCGTTTAAACCCCGGGGGGGGGGGCAGTGCACAGGTCTCGCTAGATAGATGACACGAAGATCTATATAGCCATACGCAGTTCATTTTATAACTTTGGCCACGGCACAAATAACAACCGGTGGCCTAAAGGCTGGACGAATTTATAGATGGGAGGGGTAGGGTGGAGTCCACGTTCACTCCCCAGGCTCGAAACCTGGAACCCCTTAGAAAAAATCTCGGGCTCCTTTCCTCAATTTTTTTTTCATTTTGATGCTCTACTCGTATTTTCCCTGGGATATTTAAAAAAAAAAACCCTTTCCCTCCCTCTTCGCAGCCAATTTTTGGGTATAATTTTGATTAGATTTACTTATTCTTAAGAATGGTCAGTTCCGGTTCCGAGTTCCGGATGTTTCGGGCAAAATTTTGAATTCCGATTCCGGTTCCGGATTTATGGAAAATCTCAATTCCGTTTCTGGTTTCGGTGTTACGGGGGTTTCGCAGTTTTATAGGCAGTTCCGGGTTCCGGGAAAAATTTGGAATTCCGGTTTAAAAACCGGATTTTTGGAAAATTCCGCTTCCGGTTCCGGTGTTCCGGGGGTTCCGCCCCTCACTACTTATTTTGCCAAATATTACTTATTTTACCCAATAAAGTACGATAATACGATAATGAATAATCTAAGAAAGACATACATTGAGCAGGTGGTTCGTGAGCTGGAAGGTGGGGTTTTGCTTTAACAATCTAAAACATTATGAAACAGGCTTCATTCAAAATTTTAATCCGAAATACTTGATACAGTTTGAATTTATTTTGTTTGATTAATGTTTTCAAAGCGATCCAACTATTCAATACACGCAATATAAATTTTTTATAAAGCAGCAAAATATTTTTCCTTTAGCTTAAATTCCTAATATTTTAAGCATCGTTTACTCATAACAAACTTTATTTTTGCTAATACCACGCTAAATTTAATTTGAGATGAGTTCGTTCGTAATTCTATTAAAAGTTACACTGATATTTTAATTGTAAACATTAAGGACTAAGAAAAATCTTAATAATTCATAGTGGTAAAAAATGACAATTTAAGTCAAGTAATTCACACACATTTCATTAACGACGTCTAGATACTACAGACTGGTTATTTTCAAGCTACAACAGTACAGGACTCTAA
>JASAMX010026915.1:0-12299 GCA_030248175.1 Microlaimidae sp. YZB2_3
CTATGATACTTTTTATATAAACAGTTGTGCAATTAAATATAATACTAATAATGATAAAAAAGCACAAAAAACACAAAAATCACATAAAATAAACTTGCTTTTTAAGCGGCGAAACTTGTTATAATTGTTATCAATTCCGTGAAGAAAATAATGTAATCTGCCCAAACTGTTCTCAGGTAAGAAAATACTCAAAAACTGATTCAGCGGAAGCAAAAAAAACCCCACAGACTACAATTTAGTTCAGTTTTTGAATTTCAAAATAAGGATGGTTTTTTTTAATCAAGCAAGCACCTTCTGCTGGAAAAATCAATGCAGGCAGATCTTGTTATAATTAAATTTTATAACATCATAAATTGTAGAGATGTATACATATATTTAGAGGCGCAGGTTTAAATACGCGTTAATAAATCTCTATATACATGTATTATGTATGTCATAGGCTAGTTCCGAATATGCGTTTTTTACTGTACCGAATAATTGCTACCTGGTGATCAAAATGTCATATAGTATTTGTGATCAAGTCATATATGTTTTGCTCTGTGGGAATGGTTGTCGAAGGTGTTTTAGCTAATTAGCGCTTGAGAAAAAAAATCCCCATTGAGCGTAGAGATCTCCACTTTTCCCTAAGCGCTAATTGGCCAAGAGTGATTCTATAACGTCATAACTCTCTGAAGAGTTTTAACACTGAACAACTTCCGTTTAAATGGGAGCGTTTTGACCATCATGAATATATTAGCTTGTGCTAAATAAATTTTGGTTTTTTGATGAAACGTCACAATAGTTACAAATCATTATTAAAATAGTATTTTCGTGAACAATGATTTTGAATTAGCAAAACTAAACTAAAACTAAATTTTTGCTTTGAAGCTAATTTTAAACTTACATAGGTTTTTTGATGTTTTGGTTGTAAAACTATTCAAAATTTGTTATGTATTGTAAGAGTTACAACGGCTCCCTTAGTACCAAGGAAGTTAACCTTCCCGTGGTTTTTCCCGTAACAAACATAATGCAATTTTCGACGTGGAATATATCCCTTCTACTTGTAAAACAAAATTTAAATTATAAATGGTATTCCATCATTAAAGAGGGTGTGTATTACATGTAGAAAAAATTGTACAGCTTACAGGTGGACCAAGGAAGGGTGCAAGGGAAAGAATGTGAGAGCTTTTGTAACTACTGATACAAAGTTAAGTGAGCAGAATTGGGATTAGAATTGGGAAAAAAAAGGTCAATCAAGAGGATCAAGACAATTACTCAATTAAGATGCTCAAGACAGAGAATTAATCCAGAATAATTTTAGTAGATACAATAATAAATAATCATAACATGCCCTTTCCTTAAATCCTCTAACAAGGTTATCCTTAGTCATATCATGCTGCACTGGCCTCTGTTAGTATTGAGTTCTAATATTGTGTAAGATGATATGAATAGCAATTCCCATTTTATATGTGGAGATTGGGATTTCTACACAAACAAACAAACAAACAAAAAATAATTTTAAATAGTCCATTACAAACTTTTAAATAGAAACATCTGTAATTGAAACATTAAAAAAGTGGGTATCAATTGCGCCAGCAGCGCTGTACCTATGAAGCGGAAAAAAAATAAAAATTCCCAAAAATGCTTTTGCTTCTGTATTATTAAGAAGTATTTAAAAAAATTTAAGGGAAGGGGTCGAAATTTTACACCAATAATTATTTGAAATATTTGAAAGCATTTTGTACTAGTCGCTTGCTGTTTCCCAATTTCCCCATACATATGATTGGCGCTATTTGTCATTATATCTTCTTCCTAAACTAAAAAATCTGCATTCAGAACTAATGCTGAAGTTTTCCAGGCTGAAAATAAGGGCTTAACCGCTCGCAGCCAGGAAAAAACAAACAATAAACCCGCTAGCGAGAAAAATTTTATAAAAGTTTTCAGCAATTATGTAACCAATTATTATTTAGTTGCGTTATGTGTTTCTCTGCACGTGATATGTTCTCAAAGAACGAGTAGTTACTTTACCTCTCATCTGTTTTCACCCTGATAGAATTTATCTTTAGTCTATATATATATTTGTTTTTAAATATAAACAATTAAAAGTAAACGTATTAACCTGCAATTAACTATTACACACAGTTAAGGCTGAATCACACTGGAGTGAGTGACAAGTTGCGTTAATGTCACGTGTCGCTGCGGTTTGAGCATTTTTTACTCATCACTGTGGTGTGAACTAAGCTTGGTTGCAATTTTATTTATGGAAGCACGAAGAATCAACCAATCAGAAAAAAGATTTGAGACTAAAACTTACAAACAAAGAATATGAAGCAAAAAAAACACAGACTTGGTGTCATACTTTTAAAATTTTTTAAACCATGTAATTCATAAATATCACATATTATGGTAGTTTTACTTATTTTGAACATAATGTTATCCGCAGCTGATTGGTCGTTAAGAATGATCTTCAGTTCATTTGTTATAAAAATTTTTTTGTTGAAGCTATATAGCCACACGTTGTTCCATTTTTTTATAGTAAACTTTCTAGACGGAACATAAAAAGCAGTCACTTAATTATATACTGTGCTTTGTCTTTTTATATCCACATCAGCAAATTATTAAGATCTCACGATGAAGCAATTACCAGAACTGCCACATAAGCTTTATAAGGCGAATATGAAACGCGCTATAACAGCTTATATGAACAGCTTGTAATTTTAACGTGAAAAAGTTAAAGCTAAAAATAAAACATCATTAACTTATACATAACCACCATCTCAAATAGTATAAACAAATGTGAACTCAATTCTTGCCAGTGATTTCAAAATAACACTGGAATCCACTGAAAGTCAAGGCTCCCTGTTCCCAACAGGTTCCAGTTGGCGTTTTATTTTCAATTATATATGTATTCGTTACGTACAAAAAATATTCTTACATATCACAAATCTTCAAAATTATTTAAAATATAGCATAGTTTTAATTGAAATTTATTTTTTATTTACCAAATTGAGCTTCGAAATTTTTTCCTTAAAAAACAACAAAAACAGTCTAGGGCATATGTATAAAATAAAATTTGTATGTAAATTTTTTGTGTGCATTTGTTTTCAATAATATCATTGTTCTTACTCATATTATGTGACCATACTGGAGTATCATAATAAACGGTGTATACAAGGGGTCGTATGCTGAAGGTTTATTCTGACTTAAAGTTAATTTGACATTAGCGATTGTCAACACACAGTAAACATACTTACTGTATTGATTAAATAATCTAGGTTATCAGAGTTAATGTGAGATTAAGACTTAATCTCAGATTAATCATCACTAACTCCGGATTAAATTGTTAATTTATGCGAATTTTTAAACCACTTTCAGAGGTGGATTAAAAATTTGCGGGTTTTTCCCGCTAATATCAAGCTAATTAAAAACGATTTAATCTGAGATTAAGTCTTAATCTCACATTAACTCCGTTAACCTAGATTATTTAATCAATACAGTTTGTATGATTACTGTGTGTTGACAATCGCTAATCTCAGATTAATTTAAAGTCAGATTAAACCTTCAGCATAGGGCCCCAGGGGTGGTATGCTGAAGGTTTATTCCAACTTTAGTGTTAATCTAAGATTAGGGATTGTCAACACACAGTAAACATACTAACATTATTAATTGAATAATCTCCGTTAACGGAGTTAATAGACTCTCAGATTAAATCGTCACTAATCCGACATTAGAGGGAAAAACCCACAAATTTTTAATCCACCTCCGGAGGTGGTTTAAAAATTTGCATAAATTAACCATTTAATATGGAGTTAGTAGGATTTAATCTGAGATTAAACCTATCTTAGATTGATTTCGTTAAACTAGATTATCTATTCCATACTGCTAGTATGTTTACTGTGTGTCGACAATCGCTAATCTCAGATTAACTTTAAGACGGATTAAACCTTCAGCGTACCACCCCAGTTCTGGGGTTGTATGCTGAAGGTTTATTCCGAATTAAAGTTAATCTGAGATTAGCGATTGTTGACACACAGTAAACATACTAGCAGTATGGATTAGATAATCTAGTTTAACAAATTTAATCTGAGATTAGGTTTAATCTCAGATTAAATCGTCACTAACTTGAGATTAAATTATTAATTTATTCCAATTTTTAAACCACCTTCCGAGGTGGATTAAAAATTTGCGGGTTTTTCCCGATAATCTCGGATTAGTGGCAATTTAATCTAAGATTAGGTCTATTAACTCCGTTGACCTAGATTATTCAATCAATACTGTTAGTATGTTTACTGTGTGTCGACAATCGATAATCTCAGATTAATTTTAATTTGGATTAAACCTTCAGCATACCACCCCTGAATAAAATTTTTTATCATATGAAAAAGGTATCTAAGCATTCTATTGTCAAACAGTGATAATTAGCATCATTATTGCGAAGAAAAATTCAGAGCGATCAAAGTCTGTTCAAAAATGTTTGAAGCTGCAACAAAACAGAAAAAAGAAGGGAGAAAAAAACGCCCTTCACTATGCTTTTAGAACCTACTTTTTCAAGTTTTTTTAAAAAAATTGAGCGCAATTGAAACACGGCCGGTTTTCGCGTTTTTTTCAGTTAGTATTTTGTCTATGGTCCTGCTTAATGTTTTAGACACTTGAGGATCTTGGGATGTTGTTAGCACAGACACAAGTTATACACCAAACGTGCACCATCTGTTGCACTTTCTTGTGAACCAAAGAACTTTCTTCGAAGGGTTATTCTCAGAGTAGTTGTGAGGGGGGGAGGGCAAAGAGAAAAGTGCACCCTGGTTTAAAAAAAAGTTTTTTAGTTGAATCCACTACAAATCGAAAATTCGTTATGTAATAGGTACATATAAATAAGGTTACAAAAAGTTGTAAAAAAACGCGTTTAAAATCTGGCCACGTTCTAAGACCTCTGAATGGTGGCAGCAATTCTCTAAATTTAAAAGTTTTTTAAGAACAGTCAACTTTAGAAAGTAAGATTTTTTTTATTTAAAAACTTAAAAAGTGGTCCAACTGTCCTAAAAAAACACAAAATAAATTTTTCATAAAATACAAAAATCCTTCTTTAAACCATGCAAACTTTTGTTGGTACTTCATAATTGATGATTTTTCTTGGTTTTTGGCAATTAAATGACGTAACTCAAAAATAGTTCGAGGATTCAAACGTTTTTACACAAAAAAAATTGAAAAAAAATTACTTTTGGATATTTGTAAAAGAAATAGTATTTAGAAACATGCTTTTGTGTTAACCAATGGGGAAACATGATTGCAAGCAAGAAAAAAAATTTTGGTAAAAAGTTTAATGCACAGTCGGACATTCTCTTGTGTTATATATTCTTGGTAGCACCAACGCAAATTATATACCAAATGCATGTAAGCCATTTAAATATTATATAATAATATATAAAATTATATAATAATATATAAAATTATATAATAATATATAAAATTATATAATAATATATAATATTATATAATATATAATAAATAACTAACTAGCAGAAAACGGCGGATTTTTGCGAGAAAAGTCGCATACAAACTCGAAATCGCGACCTTTCTCGCCAAATTTTGGTCAAAAATTTAGTGTACAGTCGGACATTCTCTTGTGTTATATATTTTTGGTGCTACCAACACCCCAAAAGCTTCAAGCGTCCAAAACATTCAACGGGACCAAAAAAAGAACAAATACTTTGTAAAAAAAACAAACAGAAAAACCCAGCTAAATAAGCATCCACGTTATTAGTTAGGTTGTTTTGAGATATAATTTTTAAAGTGCAAGTTTTGTCGCCATTCTCATTCATTTTTTTAATTATTTTTGATAGATTGGGCAATTCACGCTTTTTTTTATTTTAATTCGACTCTATTGTTAAGAAAAATAGTATTTTTAGTAATGATTTTATACGATTACAACGTTTCATAGAAAAACCACCCCTCCCCTTACGCTGCTTATAGGAACAGAGAAAGAAAAAAAAATTAGAGAAAGTAAAATTACTATAACAAAATAAGTATTACTTTTATTATTTTATTGTTAATTTTAATTATTTATTTTTTAAGATTGAACTCGCACCTGTTCTCTAAAAATCTACCTTGCGTAGTGGGGCTAAAACCAAAACGCTATACTAGCAACAGTGTTAATATGACGTTTTGGGCCTGTTTAGGCACTCGTAACCGGTCCACCCATGGTATAAAAAAACATGTTAACATAGTGAAACATCGTTGTGAAGCAGTATTTATTAAGTTTACGTTTAAACTAGAAAAATTATGTAAATTAACTATGTTTTTTGTTGTATTTTTTTAGTTTTTTACCCTTATGCCTACAGTAAAACACTTATTCAGAAAGAATTAACCGGAAAATAATAAACCGTTAATAATAAACCATTAAAAGGCCGTTGTTAGTCGTTTTTGACATTTCAAAATTTTTCAAATTACACATAATTTTTAAATATTTCAATTTGTTCCCACGATTAAAATAAAATAAATACAACGCTTTTTAAACAATGCAGTTTTTTAATGTTTGATGATTTGAGTTTTATGAAATATGGTCAAAAAGCTTTTTTTTTCAACAAGATTTATTTTATATAAACTTTCACGCAAAACGCAATAATATTATCTTTCAACGTTGAGTCAAAGTCACAACGATTTTACTTTCATTGTTATTTTTTATGTTATAGTCTACAAACAGTGTTTTAGGTGTACTACTGCAGTAAACAATGTCAAGAGGAAGATTGGTTTTCAGGACCCCACGAAAGAGAATGTGAAGTCTTTAGGTTGTTTTTATGTGTTTTTCCCAATTATGTAGCACCAGAGGCCTATTTAATAAGGACGTTTGTAAAATTCCTACAAACGCCAACTTTTCATAAATTACATGGTAGAGGATATACTGAAACATCGATCAGCATACGAACTTCAGTCAGTCAGTCAGTACGGACAGTCAGTAAACGGGACCAATCAGCACAGAGCACTGATTAGAAATACTCTCCCTGGATTAAAAGTCGAAAAAACTTTATAGTGTATTTAACAAAAAAGCAGGCGAAGATTTGTAAAATGGAATTTGCAAACGTTCTTACGAAGCAGGCCCCTTAATGCAGAGTGAACAAAAATGAAATTTGAAGTTTTTTTGTAGAAATTTGATTTATTTAAAGAATGTAATTTTTGTAAATCTTGAAAATTTAATTTTAAGCTTGCCTTGGCATGATTTTAAAAAGCGAGCTAATAAATATGTTGTTTATTGTTATGTGTTTTGTTTGTTTTTTTTTTTGAAAATACTGTGACGAAAATTAAATTGTTCCTAAAAAGAAATTAAAAAAACAATGCTTTAATTAAGAAAAAAAAACATAAACTTAAAAAAAAATTATTGATGGCAAAATTATGTTTTTATACCACTTATAAAGCAAAACTATGATTTTTTTATTCTTTCTAAATTTTTAAGTTTTTTACAAAGCTTTCTGGCCTAATTTTTTTTATATTACTCGAAACACGTTATTTATGATCCACACCCCCTCTCAGGTGTGCCAGCGCCCCAGGTAGACTGCAGTAGCTTGTAATCATTCCAATCATCGCGTTATTTCACTACATCCCCATGGCATGCCAGAACCGGATCTACGACACAATGGTCCTGAAACTCGACGGTCCCGCAACACAATGGTCCCCGAGTACATAATGCGTTTCCTACAGCTGGAAGCAATATTATTACGTTTTCAATAAGAAATTGCGCATTTTTCTACCTGCTATTGCCATCAAGTTTTAATGTAGAGCTTCTTTATTTTGTTTAAAAACAACATGTAATATAAATATATTTTTTAACAACACTTATTTGGCTCTCAAAAATTTACATTCTGCATAATACCTTTGGAAAGAATATCTTCGGAAACGTTTTTAAATTCATAACAAATAAAAACTTCGTTTTTCCTAAGCCTAAGCAAAACCTTAAAATCAAATAAAACATAAAAAACCTTTATAAAAACCTAAAAAAATCTAAAAATGCCAAATAATTTACTGCTTAAAGAAGATATTTTTTGAAAATATTTGCAAAAGGTATATTTTTTTGGGGACACCTATGTATATATTAATATTAATAAACTTTTTTAATCATAATAATTAACAGTGAACGATTAAACTAAACTAAACTAGATTAACCGTAAGCAAAATTATATATTATTTTACAAAACATAAGTAAATTTATAGCATTTACGACATATAAATTATTCTGCTAAATGTTGTCAGTCTTGCATTAAAACATAATTAAAATTGGTTACTCATTAAATGCAAAAAGGTTTAGCTTGTTTAAAAATATAAATTTCTAAACTTTAACAAAAATTAAAAAAAAACAATACAAAAAATCGAAACAAAAATTCAATTTTGAAGCGTACAAAAGAATGAATAAAAATGTATTCAAAATTATCCTTAACTTAAAATAGGAAAATTTTTTAAATCATTTAGCTATATTATTTGGTCTAATTTATTTTGTTTGCACGCTTTTTTATACTGTAAAAATATTGTTTTCACAACGTTGCAACAGTAGCATTGCAAACGCATCTTTCAGGACCGTCATGTCTCGGGATCGTCGTGTCGCGCTTCCGCCAGAACCCCAGCCAGACTACGGTAGCTTTTAATTATACCAAGCACCGCAGTATTTCTAAACCACAACCCCATGGCTTTCCAGCATCAATCCAGACTGCGGTACTCACTAAATTTACTTTGCAACTTTTTGAACAGAGACAATTATTTTAAGCTAAAAAATAATTTTTCCTTTTTTACAAATTACTTATTATTTTTGGTTTTCCAAAAATACAAAAAAAATGTAAGAAATACTTTTACGGTTAAATTTCCAAAAAAACAGGCTTTCGCAGACCTAATGGTAGATTTAGAAAGTAGCTTGTAATCATACCAAACACCGCGTTATTTCTGCACCACACCCCCATGGCTACCTAGTACCAGAGTAAAGTTGCAGCTTGTAAACATGCTGTGCTGTGCTGGCTGTGCTGGCGACACAGCCAACAAAGACTGTCCGTATCATAAGCAAGGTGTGTCATATTCAAGTTCTTACACCCAATAATTACAAATGTATAACTTTTTTGCAGGAACTTGACTACAGAAGAAAACAAGGAAATGCATTCCGACGAAAGTGGCTCTGTTCAGTGTGACGTCAGAATGATCGGCAGGCTGTTGGTGAAAAAGCTTCGGGACCAAGGGTTTTCCGCACCTAGTGATTTTGCCGGTTTTCCCGAAGGCACGTTTAGATTTTTAAATATCTCATCAATTTTTTCCAAGGGTTTTCCGCACCTAGTGATTTTGCCGGTTTTCCCGAAGGCACGTTTAAATTTTTAAATATCTCACCAATTAAGTCAGAAATAATGCATTTGCAACTTTTTTTTAGAATTTTGGGTCAGTGAAGCCAAGGGAACTTGGAGCTTAACTTGGATCCGTAAATGAAGCCATAAGCTAGGAACTAAAACCTAACATAAACTAATATAGAAAAAACCGGTGAGGGAAAGGGGGAACCCTTATGCATGCAATGATAACAAAAAATACAAAGTTACCTAACACGCATAAATTAAAATTTTTACAGTAATTTCTGATGTAAACTGTAAAGACGCTAAAATAAACAACAAATTAATTTACAATACAACGAAAGTGAGGGGAATGGCCAAATACCAAAAAATGTTTTGATTTTTACAAGCATGCAATAAGATAAAATTTGTAATATCAAAAAATGTGTTTCGCATCTTATTCTAGACATTTTTTATGCTTTTTAAGCTCTGTGGTAGTCAGAGCTTTTCAATAGAATCCATCACTTCACTTAAAAGGTAAAATGTACGTCAAAATTTTTAAATCAACATAACAAACATAAAAAATAGAGTAAATACCAAAATGTTTTAAATAATAAAAAAAAACGTAAAAAGTATAGTCAAATAATAAAAATAACAAAATAAAAACGAAAAACTCACCTCTGTTAATCACTTGACCGCTTGCCACGTATTATGGTACAAGAGTTTTTTGCTGTACACTCTTTCTTACTGCGTAACTATATTTGTTTCTGGAACGTTTGGGCGGCTTTTTATGAAAAACTGAGTCAGTGTTGAGTAAATATAAGTTTATTAAACAGATGTAAAGCAACTTATTGTATATTAAAATTACCACCTACATTTTAAAAACTAAAAAGAATTAAATTTGAAACCAAATCAATTTTTATTAGAAGCTCTAAGTTACCAAGGTACGCGGCTCCAAGTTTCCGACTCCTATTTACTGCTCTAATTACCCAATATTTTTTTAACGTATTTTTTTTTAAAATCTCAATTTTTAAAAAAATTGTTAAATTCGTGTTATCTTTATAACTACTTAAGTTTCGATTAAAAGGTAAATAAAAAAGGTATAATAACCCAGTAACTATTTCAAATAATTTCCAAACAGTATTGTGACCTACCAATTAAACTTTTAAACCTTAACGTAATATGAATTAGCTAATTTTAATAAAACAAATAATCTTTTAGGTTTTACTCAAAGAAGACTTGGCGGACTACTAACTCATTATGAAGAAATAGATGAAGGTCGCGTTCGCCTAAAATGGGAGTTGTTTAAGGTAATTCATATTTAGAGTAGTATAATTTTAAAAATTAGCATTTGCCTTAATTAACTAATTTTAATTTTTTAGCAGAGTATCTAAGGTAGCTTCTAAATATGTAATAAAAAAAGCAATTCTTTTTACACAAGTCAACGTTAGTATAGAACCTTGTGGCATTAGTATAAGAAATATCAATATTATATTTTTACGGTTAAAGAAAAACAACACAGATAAATCAGGCAACTATTACCGGTTGTATTGTTATGTTTTTTTATAAATCTATTAAATTCAGTAAAACTATATAGTCTAAAATTAAAAAAAACCGCTTTATGAATATAATACAAACTAACAAATATTACTAAAATATATGCATGCGTTTCAAGGTAATACACGGCAAAACTTCACGAACGCAGTAAAAAACTTAATAAAAATCATTATTTTATTTTAAAAAATAAAAAAATAAGATTTTAATTGTTGCGCATAACTAATTTTTTTGCTTAAACTGTCGAATTTATTTATAAACTAAACACATTGTTTTAGAAAACTTTTATGAAGTACGACAAATTTTACCAAGATGTTACCTTCCCTCAGTTTAAAGGTTATGTGGGACTGATTAGAACTAATTGTTTTGGTATACTAAAATCCAGTATATACAGAGAGGATACTTCTATGGGAAAAGGTCTATACTTACAGTTTTCTAGGTACGATTTTTAGAGCTTCGGAAACTTTTAAAATTATTGATTGATCTGGATTTTATTGCTGCTTATCCAATTTTTATGCTAAATTATGACGTTACGTTAGAAATAATTCTCATAAGTATGGTTGGCTGTTCCATATGATGTTAAAAGTTTTAAAGTTTTTGCACGGTTTTCCAAAAAAATGTGGTGATTCAACAGTTTTTTTTTCAACCAAATTGTATGTAAATTGTTCTTTACGTGACTTTGATCCATTCACTAAAAGCTAGGACTGATTTAGGGTCGATATTTTGGGTCGATAGAGTCAAGGAAACTTGGAGCCAAAAATAGGGAACTTGGAGCCCTAAGTGGGGAATTTGGAGCCGTAAATTGGGAATTTAGAGCCGAAAATAAAAATTGCTAAAAGGTTTACCATGGGAAACCTAAATCTAAGCCCAAACCACATTTTTTCTTAATGGTTTCAAGTTCCCATTACTCCTGGCTCCAAGTTCCTGAAAATTTATTGTAGCTCCAAACTCCCTGCTTGTGGCTCTAAACACCCTGTACTGTTAGGATTATATATGCCATTATTCAAATATCTTAAAGACGTAAAATATTTGTTCATACAGATGTACAAACAAACATCAATGTAAATTTTTTAAGGTTTAATCACACCTGCGGTATTCCTGATCTGACGTCGTTTTGGCTTGCCCGAATATTGGTAATGCGTCCGTCCAATTTAAACCTGCAGATTACCAGCGAAAATCTTGATAAGCTTCAAATTGACTATGGTAATTTAATTTAAATCAGTGACTGCGTAGACTTTAAGATTATATATCTGTGTACATGGGATTTTAAAACCAATTAATTGAATAAATAAAATTTTAGAAATATTTTAATAGAAAGTATGGTAAAAAAATAAATCATGGGTGGCATGGGAACGCCACGGGGCGATTTAGCCCCGCGGCACCGCAGCAACCATATTTAGAAAACGAGTAAATTTTGAAATTCATGTGCATTTTCTTTTTCTTTTATTAGCAATACGTAACTGAACGAAGTACGTAACA
>JASAMX010026916.1:0-11297 GCA_030248175.1 Microlaimidae sp. YZB2_3
CTATGAAATAGAAGAAAATGGGAGTTTTCAGTATTAAATTCGCACAAATCCAATTTTTCAGCAAATTTTTTGTTTAAAAATTTGGTTTTACCATTTGTGGATTATATATGCTTACTTTTATTAAAAATATCATTATAAAAACCTTAAACTAATTTAGCAATTTTTTTAAAAATAAAGGCTCAAAGAAAATTTTTACTGGAATTGCTATTTAAATCCCCAGCATTTTTACTGGTAGTTATAAAATTTTGGACCGGGTTTACATGAACTGAGTCCTTAACTTTTGGCAATAAAACTCTGGACCAGGTGGTACACTTTTAATACTGGATCCAGTATTTAATATCGTTAATTTTTGACACGTATTAATTGATTTTTTAAGCAAACTTTATTCAAAACCTTTTTTCCAATTTAAATACAAACAGTTCATATTAATTTCTTGTTTAAAAAATTCAAGTCTGCTTTTGTCTTTTGGGGTGTATAAAATATTGAACTCGCTAAAAAAAGTGGATTAACTCCGCAGTGTTTTTCTGTCAAATCAAGCGGACCCAGTCCGAATAGACTCTACCCAAAATTTTTGAATACCAGTGTAGTTTTAGCAATAAATTTAAAAATGCGAAAATAAAAACAAAAAATCAACTTAAATTTTGTTTATTTAAAAAAATGTTTTAACATCACTAAATTTTGAAACAGTTCCAATAACACCTAAAAATAAAAATAAGAATATAATATAATCCAAAAAATGTCCCGTTGTACAATAAACTTTCATAGAAAAACTCACACATGAGCAAATTCAATAGCAATTATTACTAATTTCTGCCAATTTTTTGTACGCGGCGATTTTATAAACGTGTCAGAAAAACGATTTTGGTGTACGAAATATCGCTGTGCGAGAAAATTTTTATTGAGTACATAGAAAGTAGCTAATGCCCAAAAGTAAGATGTGCATCATTTCTTTTTAAATTTAGTTAAAAAATTCACTGTAAACATAGCTGAAAATTATCTTGGGTTATATATTTTTAATATAAACAATAATATTATTTAATATCTCTAATATTTATTGTATACGTCTCATGAATAGACTTCTAGGGCGGGTCCACTAATAGCGTGCTAACTACGTGCTATCTTAGCACGTTGTTTAAAAGTTTTGTTAATGTTTTAATTTCTGGGTTTTTTCTCGAAAAATTTAGCAGAACTTTTTGTTTACATGGCACAAACTGATATTTTATTAATTTTATACATATTTGTTCTATATACAAATTATTAAAGCTGTAAGCCCTAGTTACGGGTTAGCAAAGCTCCTAACTACGGTTTAAGGCTTTATTAATTTTTATTTCTAACAAATATGCATAAAACTCTTTAAAATTAATTTAATCTATCTAAAACAAGAGTCCCATAAGTTTTCTCAAGAAAAAACCCAGAAATTAAAGTATTAACAAGAGTTTTAAACAACGTGCTAAGATAGCATCTAGTCAGCACGCGTTTAGTGGACCCGCCCCTAATGTCGAACCCTAATCTTGTAAATAAAATCTACAAATGGTTTTTAATGCTCAAGAAGTCTTCAAATTTTTAGAATAACGACTCATGATTAAAATAAGGAGTCTTATTCAAATAGAGTTTTAATAGAATCTAAAATATAAATAATAAATATCCTTCTATTAAAGCAATTACATTAGCTCTTAAAATAAAATTTTAATATATTTATCACTGTCAAAATTGTAAAAAGCGCTTTAAATCTTGTATTCCTAGTGGCCCTTACCCCGGTTTGCCCTGATTGATTTGACAGCTAAACTGCCGGGGCCGGGGCCGGGGTAGAGAAAATTGCGTTTGCCGGGGCCGGGGTAAAAAAAGTGCCAGGGCAAAGCCGCGGCAAGCCGGGGTCGGGGCCCCGGTCGATCCCTACTTGGGATTCTTTCCACTGCAAATCCTTAGAAGTGATTCCGCGCCACTGCTGATCAGTGTTACACTCGGCATATCGATGTGGATCAGCGAAAGTGTACCGTTGAACAGCACCATTGATGTGCAGCCTCTAGGATTTTGGGGGGTATAGGTATAACCGATCCCGGAATTTTGGTAAAGAGTTGTCCCAAAAAATTTTTTCGGTATACTTCCAATACCCCTTTTTAACGTTGTTAGTACTGGGACCCCTAAATTGGAGGGGAGGGGTGTTTTGGGCGTCAGCAGTAATCAATAATTTTTTGGGGAGGGGTATAATCCCTTAACTCCCCTCCCCCTGCCCACCTAAGAATTCAGCACTGGCGCGAAACCTTTTGCGAACCTGCAGCGTTTCTTGGCTTTAAAATAGCCAAAAGGTTAACCTAAAATCAGGGACGTACCCAGTGTTTCATTTTGGGGGGAGGGCGGATTTCAGGACAAAAAAAAATTGGGGGTAATTTTTTAAAAGGTTACAAAAAACAGAGATAAACGTAAACAAAGCTGTATAATACACTGTTTTTGGCCTAATAACGTATTATCTAATGTTTTTAGCGGTAAAAACATGTTTTCTTAGTTAAAAAATACATTAGCAAACATTAACAAAGCCTGGATTTCACAAAAAAGAATTTAGAGACCTTTTAGAACCCTGGATACACCCATACTGTAAACCAAAGCAGATGAGCAGCATCTCCATGTTTTTTAGGGTACTTATATGGAAAAAATAACCGAGCCATTGCTATTAGCGGCTAGAAATTTTAGTAGGAGAAAAGATGTATACACAAATCAACCAAATATGATTGTTTATTTCGCTTGATGTGTATAACTTATTGTTTATTAAAATTATTGTACTTTTTCAATAAATTAGGTAAGATAAATAGCGAGAAATATGTATATAATGGAATTCGACTGCTGAGCGAAGCGAAGCGAAAAATTTTTTTGCTTTTTGGGGGTGAATTATGGTACCAAAACTATTTTATAGTTTGGCACCGAACAATTAGCGAGAAACTAGAAAATTTTGAATTTTTAGCCTTTGAAAATCCTCAAATTTTACCATCTGGCGACCATTTCAGGGGGGGCGGCCGCTCCACTCTCCTCCGCCCAACCACTATCTTTATTTTCCCGCCCCGCCGCGGGGGAGGGAAGGGCCCCTCCGACCTTTGGGGGGGGGGGCGTCCCCCATCTGACCGTTTCGAAGGAGGGGGGGTGGCCGCCTCCCCCCCCCCGCCGCCCCTTACCTCCCTTCTGCACGCGATCTGACCTTAAAAAAACACGGGGGTGGCGCGGGGAGCGCCACGGGGCGATTTAGCCCCGTGACGCCGCAGGAACTATTATTAGAGAACGTGGGTAAATTTTGAAATTCAGAACCTTCTTCTTATTATTAGTATTATTATTATTATTATTATTATTATTATTATTATTATTATTATTATTATTATTATTATTATTATTATTATTATTCCATCGCTCCATCCTTAAAAGCGATATTCCTCATTCGTTACTGATTGATCAAAAATAAACATGGGCTCATTAGAAAGAAGAAAGAATTACGCAACTTTCTTAGGAAGCATTTTTTCATTTAGGTCCGTGTTATCGATTTATTGATCAAAATAAAAAATTTGAAAAAAAGAAAAATAAAAACTCCCAACCGCACAATAACAGCCTTTTGGCAACAATAAGAATTGTACAGAGCAGAGAACCAACATTCCCTCATAGAAACCGCACAAAAAAAGCAGACCTGGGGTGGTATGCTGAAGGTTTAATCCGACTTAAAGTTAATCTGAGATTAGCGATTGTCGACACACAGTAAACATACTAACAGTATTGATTGAATAATCCAGGTTAATGGAGTTAATAAACTTAATCTCAGATTAAATCGTCACTAATCCGAGATTAGCGGGAAAAACCCGCAAAATTTTAATCCACCTCCGGAGGTGGTTTAAAAATTTGCATAAATTAACAATTTAACCTCGAGCTAGTGACGATTTAATCTGAGATTAAAGCTAATCTCAGATTAAATTTGTTAAACTAGATTATCTAATCGATACTGCTAGTATGTTTACTGTGTGTTGACAATCGCTAATCTCAGATTAATTTTAAGTCAGATTAAACCTTCAGCATACCACCCCTGGGGACGCATTCTGAAGAAACCCTTATATTTACCCCGATAAATCCATTCCAATCAAAATAAAAAAATAAATATTTATTGTAAATAAATAAAACTGCCGCATATGGGACAGAAAATGATTGCAATGAATTTTTTTTAATATTTTTTTCTCGCTCCGCAAAGCCACCTCCAGCAAAATAAAAAATTTAGTCAATGCGCGTATTTTATTTTTTATTAAATTAATCCTACGGGATAAAATGTTTAACCACCTCTCGAGTTGGATAAATTCTTATTCTTAAAACAATAGAAAAAATTTAACCCGACTTTTACCTAGGTAAAATTAATTTTTTACCCGCATCCTTAAGCACGTAAAAAAAAGTTAACCTGGGGTAACTTTTAACCGCGCGTCAGAATGCGACCCCGGTTTTAATTGGTGGCAGAAACCGAACCAGCTTCCAGCGCCATCTGCTTCAACCGCGCGGAAAACGGCGAAAACAACAGAGTACTTTTTTTAATTCTTGCATTACTGATGACAAAATTAATTCAAAGCTTTATTTATTAAAAAATTTATAATAAGCGTCGGTGGCGCACAAGCGCCACGCGCCGATAATCATCGGTGGTGCGGGGTGCCACACTGCAATTTAACCCACGGCACCGCGCCAACTATACTTAGAGAACGTAAATTATACTTAGAGTAAATTTTGTAATTCATGTTCATCATCTTCTTCTTATTATTATTTTTTTTACTTTAAAAATTATAATTGCAATCATTGGCGCACGGCATCGCGCCAACTATGTTTAGAGAACGTACGTAAACTTTGTCTGGAGCGCAACTGCACCGCACTAACTATAATTAAACAACGTGGGTAAATTTTGTAATTTAAATTCATCTTCTTCTTATTATTATTTTTTATTTAAAAAAGTATATCTCGGCAACGGAATGATTATAAACATGTGTCATTGCGCAGCTAAAACTATAGTTTATTAGGCTATTTTTTTAATACAATTCAAAAAAAGTGGTAGACTAGCCTTGAAAAATGATCTAAGAATAGAGCAGGAAAAGGGCGATTTTTCCGCGGGCGTATGTTTAGACAGAAAAGATGTGGATTAGGCTGAGATGGACATTATGTGGACTAGGAAATTTGCATTTGGTTTGGGCAGCTGGTCACTAAATAAAAATTTCTACCATATGATAATGATTTGTTTATACATTGATCTAATCACACAGCACTGTTGCATTTTTTTTAGTTTGATGAAATGTCAATTGAAAAAATCATACTCACAGCGATCTTTGACAAGCGCGAAATCGCCACTTTTTCAAATTTATAATTGTTTCTTATACATACAAATATAACCTTCTAATTGAAAAAGTGGCGATTTCGCGCTTGTCAAAAATTGCTGTGAGTATGATTTTTTCAATTGACATTTCATCAAACTAAAAAAAATGCAACAGTGCTGTGTGATTAGATCAATGTATAAACAAATCATTATCATATGGTAGAAATTTTTATTTAGTGAGCAGCTGCCCAAATCAAATGCAAATTTCCTATAGTCCACATAATGTCCATCTCAGCCTAGTCCACATCTTTTCTGTCTAAACATACGCCCGGGGAAAAATCGCCCCTTTTTCTTGCTCTATTCTTAGAGGATTTTTCAAGGCTAGTTTTATTATAATATAAACACAAATTATAAAAAGTAAAAATGAAAAACACACCCCTTACTAATTTTTGGGATTCAGTTTAGGGTACAGTAGTAAAACCAAAATATAACATAAGAATTAAAAAATCAACAAAATGTTTTTCTTATTATTTAGCTGCGAATCAAATTATGTCCAGTAAAATTTAGTTATCTTATAAGTTTGGCATACTGAATCTACAGAAAGTAGCACCACCATTAATGCATACCTACAAAAATTTTTTGCTTAAAACAAGAAATTTGTCGAACATAAAAAGAATTATGGCTAAAACATACCAAATATTGTTAATATAAACAAACTGAAAAATTAATTTAGGTTGTTGTCAAAAATGAATATCAGAACTTCAGATTTAATTGTTCTTATTTATTTGGACACCATAATGAAACAAAGAGATTCGATCTAGAAGAATAATGGTTAATAATAAAAATGTTTTAAAGTTTCTAAGCACTTATGTTTTGTACAAAGAATAAAAGTACAGCAACAAAATGTTGAATTGCAACATATTTAAATTCTTGCAATAAAAGTACAGCAACAAAATGTTGAATTGCAACATATTAAAATTCTTTTTATTCCGCATTTTAGTTACAAATTTTTTTTTGTTTCGCAGACATACAGTTTTTTTCTAAAAGAATAAAAAGCACTGAGAAGCTTTTAATTATAAGAAATATTCAAATAAAGGTATTAATTTATGGTTCTTTTCACAAATTTTATTTTAATTTTTATATATAAAAAAACTTACAGCAGTTGCAATAGCGTTGTAATTAAAGTTCAAGTCTTGTTTTAAAACCGGCGAGCGTGGCTGTTTTTTATAAAAATCTAAACCCGAAGGCTATCTGGAAGCGACAAATTTCACAAGCCGTGGGTTTTTTACATAAAATTTGTAAACAAATATGAATTTGAAAAATAACCGTTTTATTTATTGCTTTTTTTCACAACGATAAGTCAATATGCAATTTGCTTTTTTAATAATCTTACCGTGCTATTCATACAACTTTTCATTTTGGAATGGGTCTGTTTTTTACGCAGACCGGTCTGCGTGAAAAACTGTCGCAGCCCGTTTTGATCATCGGAAAGGTCCATTTTGATCATCGGAAAAGTGGACTGGGTCCGTTTTTGTCATCGGAAAGTTCCGTTTTTGTAATCGGAAAAGTGGACTTAGTCCGGTTTTTTTTTGGACCCAGTCCATTTTTCGATGATCAAAACGGACCCAGTCTAAAGTGCACAGGGTCCAAAAATTTTATGAATAGCACGGTTAATTTTATTTTTTTAACTTTTTCATTCGCAACAATTTTAACAATAATGAAATAAACAAGAATGGATTGCGAGTATTTTTTTAAGAAATAAACAGTATTAAAAATAATTAATATAATTTTAAATAAAAATTAAATAAATATAGTCGTAGTAACATCTGCAGTTCTGTATCAATGAAACATAAATATTTAATTTCCTTTTATAGTATATGGAAATCAAAAAAATTTAATAATAAACAACGAAGTTTTAACACAATAATGTTTTGTTTGGACTGGTAAATTATTGCTTTATATAAAAATTTTCTTATAATGTACATTATTTTTGTTATGAAATAGTAATCATTTAGATACCTATTAATTATGTGTTTATCATTTATGATTTTTACTGCTGCGGCATATCTAACAGTGTCTTCAGTTTTGTCTGACGTCCTTGTTCAATCCCAAAAAAGTATGATTTATTTATATTCTAAATTATTGTTATTAACTTAATCTTAATCGGTTTTAAAATAACATTGTAACGTTTATTAACTTGTAACATGAGGGACTATTGTGACAAATGGCCTCCATTTCCTGAAATGGCAAAGTACAAGTGTTAATAAAAGGCGATTATCCTTCTTTTTCCTTGTCCGGCCTATGGTGTAATGTAATGGATAGCACACCAGTGGTGGAGGTGTGCGGATTGAATTGAAGAGGCTGAGATCAGCTCTTCTTTTGGGACTAAGATGTGACACATGGTGTCCATTTCGTGAAAACTCAAAAGTACAAGCGCAAGAATGCATAAGAGTAGGGAAGGCCGGCTGGTGGGTTAACAAGTGGTGCATTGTAGGGGGGGATTTTTCCACGGTGTAAAGTTTTTATCATGTAAAAAACGCCGCACGCGGCGGAGTGGACTACACTACGATGAGTAGAAGTACGTGCGGAACTATCTTCTACGGGCTCGGAAGGTACGGCGGCGCGAGAACCGGCAAACCGAGCACACACAAAACCTCCACGTGGGTAACTCTTTTTCGCTTTTCTTTTTCACGTGACGACCTCATCAATTCACCCCACTCAACCAATTAATAAATTATTTTACATGTTAAAACATCAAATATCTTGAATAATTTGAATTATTCCTCTGTATTATGTAAAAAAAATTGTTTTATGCATTTTGTGTTTTCAATTTTTCATTTTGCAAAATTAGAACTGCAAAAATCAGTGAAAATAAAATACTCAGCAGAGGTTTTTTTCACGTAATGTTGTAAATATTTAGGTTTTTTGTTGCATCTGACGTATAAATGATTTTATATGTTAAAAAATCGAATATTTTTATAATTTGAATTTTTCGAAGTGTAGTATGTTAAAAAACTTCATTAGGAGTTTTGTTGCAAATTTTTATTTCTACGTGATAAAAAATCAACACTGTTTTAATCTACTAAATTTGAAAAAAGTTTAACACAAGCGGCCCCGCCCCACAAGCGTTAATAAAAGGCCATTATTCTTGCCCTTTCCATGTCCGGCCTATGGTGTAATGGATAGCACGCCAGTGTCTACTTTGGAGGTTACGGGTTCAATTCGTGTATCGGCCAAATTTTTCAATAAATTTGGCTGTATAAATATTTCAGTGCTTGGTTATTTTCGCTTCTACTTTGGGTGGTCAAACTATTTTTAATGAGACAAATTCTAGTGCGTCTTACTCTTAATAATACAATCAGGAAATCCAGCGGTTTCAGAAAGTCTGGATAAGTGATGCAAAAACTAAGTTGATATAATCGTTCTGTGAATATATTCTTCGGAGTCTGGGCGTTGGTTATACACTAGTTTCATGTAAACAATTTAGTTTAAAAAAAACTTATGTAGACTGCAAAAGGTTTTAAATAATTGAATTTGACAAAAAGTATATATAAGTGTATAACCAAAGGTTAAAAGCTATACTTACTAATATTTAGTACAAAACAACTGTCTGTTAGCGAAATATACTCAATGGAAATTTTTTTTAAGCAATTTCATTCATTTTGTCGATTATCATTTTATATCTGCTACGTTTCATTCCCGCTTCTTTTCAGTCCCAAAAAATGGCCGCTAGCTTCATTTCAGTCCCGCTTCATTTCAGTCTTGCATTATTTGATTTTCCACGGGGAAATAAAAATCTATTAATTGCGACAGCAACAAAAGTTAAAACGTTTATATTTATCATAAGAGCTTTCGATCAATTCTTAGATAATCGTCGTTTAAAATATCTGAAAAACATAATATTTGTAATGGTAATTGAACGTTACAATAAAATACAAAAATATATAATACAACCATAAAATCGGCAAAAATATATTATAAATATTACTTATAAATAGTCTAAAGAAGGAAAAAAAGTAAAAACGTAGATAATCCTAGAAACTGTAACATGTATAAACTAAATATAAAATAAATATAAGTAAAAATATAAAATTAGAAAAAATATATGTAAAATAAAATCTGTTTTATGACTAAAACACGTGTGCAAAAACATGAACTAGTAAAATATAGACGTTTCAAACCTAACCTAAAAACAAAACAACTCAGCGCTAGGAATGTTTTTATTTAAAACAGACTTATCCCTATGAATACAAAAACTTTCTTTAAGCCTTAAACAATAATCATTAGAAGCCGACGCTAAAATTGTAAAACTAGACAATTTAGGTGTAGTTTTTAACTGATTACAAACTAAAATATGATTAAAAATGGCTGATGCTTTTGCGACTATTTTTTCCAGTTTTAGATTAAACACCAATATGTTGTGCTAATTTAATGTTTAGGTGGCGGGTAGTAGACCCACAGTATGTGGTTTTACAACCACTACAAACAAATTGATATACAACACTAGATTTCAGACCAAGAGGTATTTTATCCTTGAAAAGAAAACAGCCAGCTAAAGAATTAGAGGTTTGATATGCAACTTTTAAATTAACTTGAGGAAAATGACGGTAAAACATTTTTTGAGTTTATTTTGAATATTTATAGAATTAAAACCTGTATATTGTAAAACAATGTAAACTGACATTTTATTTGCGGTTAAAACCTTAAAATCTTTCAAGCCAAATATTTTAGTTAAAAATTTTCTAGCACAAGAGTCAATAAAACTAAATGGGTATCCGTTTTTACGCAAAACAGATTTTAAGGAGACAATTTCTTCATGAAACGATTGATAAGACGAAGATAAGTTGAAGGACCGGGTTAAAATAGATAATATTAAACCAAACTTTGAAAACTCTTGTAATTAGAGTACACGCCACTGAAAGTAGGTTTTCTAAAAGGAATTGTTTAAAACTGTTAGGACTTTTGTGAATCGACATATCTAAAAATCGTAAAACAGATTCTTGTTTGATGATGTGATTTCGCTTACTAAAAAGAATAAAACAATCATCCACGTATCTTTGGTAAAACACCGGTTTGAATTCTGTAGGGCAGTCCCGCAACCACTTTTTTTCGTGGTAACATAAAAATGCATTGGCTAACGTTGGGCCTAGTGGTTAAACCGTTGCTACTCCGTCGATTCGTTGATAAAATTTTGAATCAAGCATGAAAACGTTATTTTCAATGGCTAAACTGATAAAATCCTTTAAATCTTGTTTGCTGGTAAAACTTTCAGGGTAAGTAATATTATCAAACAGCTTATCAGAACAAACTTGAATATTTTCTTTTAAAGGAATATTTGTATAGAGATCTGGAGCTCCAGTTGTTGCTCCGGAAATCCAAAGGGCCCAAAGCTTTGAAGGTCCACTTCGGTGCTCTGGAGCTCGGAGCTCCAGAGAAAATCACTGATGTCTCCTGGCCTATTTAAAGAAATATTTCATTGTAATTTCAAAGAATCTTCGGAATTGGAATCTGCAAATGTATAATTTTTTTTAGTTTCTAACTTAATTGTAATAATACCAACAATATATAATACTATATAATATATTAAGGAAAAATATGTCACTCAGTCTCAGAAGCGAAACGATTTGGTGCCATTTTTTGAGCATTGCCATTAATTGTTGTGCGCATAAAATGGCAAAACAACTGCACTTATTGAGGTGTGTGTCGTGTAAATGGGCACTGCTCAAAATGTAGCAGTGTTTTTGTGCATATCCTAGCATGCTAACTTGAACGCACTGCATTTTGAAGCACACTGCACTTTTTTAGCAATTTTATGCACATACATGCGCATTAAAATGGCACAGCCGCGGGAAACAAAAAAATAAACCCACTAAAAAACCAGTACTTAGTTTGCACACTGTACACAAAATACAAACTTTTAGTATAGACATACAAAAATAAAATCCAATGCAACACATAAATAGATTTTTTGTGCATTGTATTGGAT
>JASAMX010026917.1:0-48718 GCA_030248175.1 Microlaimidae sp. YZB2_3
TTTTCAACGAATTTTTTGAAAATTTAACCCATATTCGATTTTAAAAAGCCGTTAATATGGCGCGTTTTGCTTTATACGAAAATAATGATAAATTACAAAATTTAATGCGCACCAAAATAACTTATTTTGGACAGAAATTTTTCACTGGTTAGTGTTAGCTACAAATTGTACCGTTTGCGACTGCGTGACTTAACTAATACTTGCTGTATTTACAGCTGAAAAATTTAACTCACTGAAAAATAATCCACTTTGAGAGAAATTTATGTGAATTAAGTTTTATTACGGTTAAAAAAACGCAAAATAAGTTTTTACACGTATTGTTTTTTATTCGGTTTTGTTTTTTCTGGGGGAAACTTTTTGAAAATCTGTTATTTACTCCTACAGGTTTTAAAAAGGTACTCGTTCGGAATTTTCTGGCATTTTAAATTCAACTTATGTAGCTTTATACTATTCCATTTAATATAAGGCTTTTTTTTTCGAAACTTTGTTTCGTCTTTTGCTAGAATTGCAATATATTATGTTTCGGATTATTTATGATATGCATAGATCCATGCCTTTAACCTAAATCTCCATCTACAAAAAAATTTGAAAAAAAATTAGAAATACCTATGTTAATCTCAGCCCACGAAACTGAAATTATTCTATTTGAAAACTTTTATAAAACTTTGCAATTTAATTGTTTTATATGTGTATGTTGGCATAATATTAGATATTACTCTTAGGTTAAAATCAGTTTTTTGCTAAAGAACTTTCACCCGCACCCACGAAGCTCTTGGTACCTAGCGGGGGATCCAGCGATTGCCTTTTGAGCTGACTCTTATCAGGGTACGAGACGCCGAGCGAACATCTAGCAAATAGAGTTCGCTAAACAATGCGTCAGGCTTCCCGCGCCGCCGGTCCCCAGCCAAGCTGCAAATCAACCTAAAAAATATTTCGTTTCAAAATATTTTATTTTATGCATTTTAATTTAAGCCGATCAAAACCCCCACATAATCAACTAAATTAAGTGGTTATAAATGGTGTGGGTTGCTGAAGAAATAATTTATAACCCTAAAAAGTTAAAAATGTCAATTCAGAAAGGTTTATGTTCAGGCGTTCGCCACTCCGCATAACCGTACAGAAGTTGTTTCATGTAATTGTTGAACGTCAAACTTCCTTCTCCCGAAGCCAAATCTCGGTACACGGAAACTCAAGGCAATGGTTGGTATTTATGTTTAGCCGAAAATTTCTTCAACAAATTGTAGAATTATTTGCCTAACAAATTTATTGAAAAAAAAATAACGAAAAATGATAATTAAACAAATTGGCTAAAAAGGTGTCAAACATGATTAAATTTATCTTTTTGCACTACTTTTATTGTAGGTAATTTTTTGTTCTGTTTTTGTTCTTAATGCCTATATTAATATCTAAAAATCTGATTTGAAAATATTGATTTTCTCGTTATTTTTGGAAACTGTACATTTCGGCGCGCTTTTGTGTTTTTCATACTGTTAATTGCTTTTTTTCCAGAACCGAAGAGAAACCGCGCAGCCCGAAGAAGAAAAGAAGAGACAAAAAAAGAAAGAAGCAGAAAGAGAAAGGAAGCACAGCAAAGCAAGAAAAAAAAAAAAAAGAAAGACCAGCAAAAAAACAGAAAAAGAAGAAAAAACGCCACCAAAGGAGAAAAAGGCAAAAACACAAAAGAACAGCAGAAGAGGCGAGCGCTTAAACTAGCCTTGAAAATGCTCTAAGAATAGAGCAGGAATAAGGGGCGATTTTTCCCCGGCGTATGTTTAGACAGAAAAGATGTAGACTAGTCTAGATGGACATTATGTGGACTATAGGAAATTTGCATTTGGTTTGGCCAGCTGCTCACTAAATAAAATTTTCTACGATATGATAATGATTTGTTTATACATTGATCTAATCACACAGACTATTGCCATTTTTTTTTAGTTTGATGAAATGTCAATTCAAAAAATCATAGTCACAGCAATCTTTGACAAGCGGGTAATCGCCACTTTTTCAATTAGAAGGTTATATTTGTATGTTAAGAAACAACTATAAATTTGAAAAAGTGGCGATTTCGCGCTTGTCAAAGATTGCTGTGAGTATGATTTTTTCAATTGACATTTCATCAAACTAAAAAAAAATGCAACAGTGCTGTGTGATTAGATCAATGTATAAACAAATCATTATCATATCGTAGAAATTTTTATTTAGTGAGCAGCTGGCCAAACCAAATGCAAATTTCCTATAGTCCACATAATGTCCATCTCAGACTAGTCTACATCTTTTCTGTCTAAACATACGCCCGGGGAAAAATCGCCCCTTTTTCCTGCTCTATTCTTAGAGCATTTTTCAAGGCTAGTCTACCACTTTTTTTGAATTAAATTAAAAAATAGCCTAATAAACTATAGTTTTAGCTGCGCAATGACATATGTTTATAATCATTCCGTTGCCGAGATAAAATAAAAAAATAATAAGAAGAAGAAGATGAATTTAAATTACAAAATTAACCCACGTTGTTTAATTATAGTTAGTGCGGTGCAGATGCGCTCCATACAAAGTTTAGCTACGTTAAATATAGTTGGCGCGATGCCGTGCGCCAATGATTGCAATTATAATTTTTAAAGTAAAAATAATAATAATAATAATAAGATGATGAACATGAATAATACAAAATTTACTCACGTTGTCTAAGTATAGTTGGCGCGGTGCCGTGGGTTAAATTGCAGTTGGCACACCGCACCACCGATGACCCCCGCGTGGCGCTCCCGTGCCACCGACGCTTATTATTATTTTTTAATAAATAAAACTTTGAATTAATTTTGTCATCAGTAATGCAAGAATTAAAAAAGTACTCTGTTGTTTTTGCCGTTTTCCGCGCGGTCGAAGCAGATGGCGCTGGGAGACTGGCGCTGTTCTGCCACCAATTAAAACCGGTCTGCTATTTTTGTGCGGTTTTTATGAGGGGGATGTTGGTCTCGTCTGCTCTGTACAATCCTTATTGTTGCCAAAAGGTGTTATTGTGCGGTTGGGAGTTTTTAGATTTGTCTAATTTTCAATTTTTTATTTTGATCAATAAATCGATAACAAGGGACCTAAATGAAAAAAGTGCTTCCCTAAGAAAGTTGCGTAATTCCTTCTTCTTTTCTACTGAGCCCATGTTTATTTTTGATCAATCAGTAACGAATGAGGAATATCGTTTTTAAGAATGGAGCGTTGGAATAATAATAAGAAGAAGAAAGAAGAAGAAGAAGAAGAAGAAGAAGAAGGGTTCTGGAATTTCAAAATTTACCCACGTTCTCCTAATTATGGTTGGCGCGGGGCCACGGGGCCTAAATCGCCCGGCGGCGCTCCCGCGCCACCCATGAATGGCTCAAATAACGCGGCCGTTAACGTTAGTGGTAAGGCGTCATTCTCCCCAACAAAATCGTTAAGCTTTTTAGCCAATTAAAAATCTGAAATTTTTTTTTTATAACTAAAAAGGTAAGGAATTATTTCCCTTTATATTTTTCGTACTAAAAACCAACAAACTTTTAATAACCACAAGACCTGAATGTGTAATACTAAATGAAGCTTAACCTGTTTTTTGTTTTTTTTTTTTTTCGGGTCCGGCAAAAATTTGCCAGTAAGCAAAAATTTGGAGTGATACACACTAGATGGGTACTGATTCTCGGACTCCATAACCCGAAAACGTCAACTTAATGTGTGAAAAACTGGTCGTTTTTCAACATGAAGAGAAATTTCCCAAGACGAGACATAGAGTACATATCTCGAGAAATAAAAATTCAGGTGAGGGGGCACAGGTACAATTTACCCATTTATACGTGCAAAATAATCAGCTTCCAAGTTAAAAAATATTTAACCACAGGAAAAAATTTTTGGGCCACCACAAAAAAAAAAAAACAAAAAAAAGTTAAGCAAATTAAGCTTATTAGTATGAAATTCAGGTATGTTTAGCAAAAGTTTTTAGGTTTTTAATATCAGAAAAATATGGGTAATATTTTAGTTATGTAAAATGTTTAGATTTTTAATTGGCTAAAAAACTATTAAAGGTTTTGTTGATTTCGATGACGCCATCAACAACGGTTAACCGCGCAGTGACTTAACCCATCATGGGTGGCGCGGGAGCGCCACGGGGCGATTTAGCCCCGTGGCGCCGCGCCAACCATAATTAGAGAACGTGGTAAATTTTGAAATTCAGAACCTTCTTCTTCTTCTTCTTCTTCTTCTTCTTCTTCTTCTTATTATTATTCCAACGCTCCATTCTTAAAAACGATATTCCTCATTCGTTACTGATTGATCAAAAATAAACATGGGCTCATTAGAAAGAAGAAGGAATTACGCAACTTTCTTAGGAAGCACTTTTTTCATTTAGGTCCTTGTTATCGATTTATTGATCAAAATAAAAAATTGAAAATTAGACAAATAAAAACTCCCAACCGCACAATAACAGCCTTTTGGCAACAATAAGGATTGTACAGAGCAGACAACCAACATCCCCTCATAAAAACCGCACAAAAATAGCAGACCGGTTTTAATTGGTGGCAGAAACGGCGCCAGTTCCCAGCGCCATCTGCTTCAACCGCGCGGAAAACGGCAAAAACAACAGAGTACTTTTTTTAATTCTTGCATTACTGATGACAAAATTAATTCAAAGTTTTATTTATTAAAAAATAATAATAAGCGTCGGTGGCGCGGGAGCGCCACGCGCCGCTAATCATCGGTGGTGCGGGGTGCCAACTGCAATTTAACCCACGGCACCGCGCCAACTATACTTAGACAACGTGAGTAAATTTTGTTATTCATGTTCATCATCTTATTATTATTATTATTATTTTTACTTTAAAAATTATAATTGCAATCATTGGCGCACGGCATCGCGCCAACTATATTTAGAGAACGTAGGTAAACTTTGTCTGGAGCGCATCTGCACCGCACTAACTATAATTAAACAACGTGGGTTAATTTTGTAATTTAAATTCATCTTCTTCTTATTATTTTTTTTATTTTATCTCGGCAACGGAATGATTATAAACATATGTCATTGCGCAGCTAAAACTATAGTTTATTAGGCTATTTTTTAATTTAATTCAAAAAAAGTGGTAGACTAGCCTTGAAAAATGCTCTAAGAATAGAGCAGGAAAAAGGGGCGATTTTTCCCCGGGCGTATGTTTAGACAGAAAAGATGTAGACTAGTCTGAGATGGACATTATGTGGACTATAGGAAATTTGCATTTGGTTTGGCCAGCTGCTCACTAAATAAAAATTTCTACGATATGATAATGATTTGTTTATACATTGATCTAATCACACAGCACTGTTGCATTTTTTTTTAGTTTGATGAAATGTCAATTGAAAAAAATCATACTCACAGCAATCTTTGACAAGCGCGAAATCGCCACTTTTTCAAATTTATAGTTGTTTCTTAACATACAAATATAACCTTCTAATTGAAAAAGTGGCGATTTCGCGCTTGTCAAAGATTGCTGTGAGTATGATTTTTTCAATTGACATTTCATCAAACTAAAAAAAAAATGCAACAGTGCTGTGTGATTAGATCAATGTATAAACAAATCATTATCATATCGTAGAAATTTTTATTTAGTGAGCAGCTGGCCAAACCAAATGCAAATTTCCTATAGTCCACATAATGTCCATCTCAGACTAGTCTACATCTTTTCTGTCTAAACATACGCCCGGGGAAAAATCGCCCCTTTTTCCTGCTCTATTCTTAGAGCATTTTTCAAGGCTAGTTTAATATAAGGGAAAGAGCGCTCCGCGCTCTTCCCTGATGCTAGTTCTTTTGTGTTTTAAAAATAAGCCAATTTTCTAACACTAAATTGGTGGCCGAAATTAAATCAATTACCATATATACACTAACAATTTATTATGTTTTATTAAAAGTTTTTTTATTTAAAGAAAAACTTGGGTCTTTTTAAATCTTCGTTTTATTTTCACAGCTTCTTTAGGGTATTTTTCGCACAGTCAGCAATATTAATATTTGCATATTCTAAGGCCCGGTTGCACCATAAATACTTAAATCGGCACTTAAGTAGCTACTTAAATGACCAGCTACTTTGCTCAGTAGCTCAAAAAATCGGCTTGCACCATAAACTACTTAACAAAGTAGCTACTTAAGTACTTTTGTGACTACTTAACTAAGTATTTCAACGTTCTTGTTGCAGAGGCTGCGCGGTTTAGATTAAATACTTTCAGGAATTATCATAAAAATAACGACTTTAACAGTATAAAAAACACAAAACAGGTCAACAAATCTAATGTACAACCCAAGAAATAACGAGAATCAATAATTCCAAATGCAGTTTTTAGATATTAGATATGTAGGCGTTAAACAAAAAACAGAACGAAAAATTACTACAAACTATGAAAATAGTGCAAAAATTATTGGTAAAATTTAATAATTCTTTTGACACCTTTTTAGCCAATTTGTTTAATTATCATTTTTTCGTTATTTCTTTTTAGATAAATTTGTTAGGCAAATAATTCTTACCATTGTTGAAGAAATTTCGCTAAACACTAAATACCAACCATTGCCTTGAGATTTCGTGTACCAAATTTGTTCGGGAGAAGGAGGGTTTTTGACGTTGTCAACAATTACATGAAACGACTTCTGTACGGTCATCACTTTATCAGAATCACGACGCCTGAACATAAACCTTTCTAAAATTGACATTTTAACTTTTCGGTTATAAATTGTTGCTTCACAACCCACACCATCTTTTTTATAACCACTTGAGGTTAGTTAATTATGTGGGGGTTTAATGGCTTAAATTAAAACACACTGAAATAAAATATTTTGAAACAAAATACTTTTTAGGTTGAATTCAGCTTTTGGCTGGGGACTTTTACCCCGCACGCCGAAACGTACCTGGCAGAAGTGTTTAGCAACTCTATTTGCTAATGTTTCGCTGGGTTCAGTACCCTGATCTAAGAGTCAGCTCAAAAGGCAATCGCTCAAAGATCCGCTAGGTACCAACTTTCGTGGGTGCGGGGTGAAAGTTCCTAGCAAAAAACTGATTTTAACCTTAAGATTAATCTAATATTATGACTGTTTCGCAGTATAAACGATTAATTGCAAAGTGTTTTGGAGTATAAATGATTAAATGCAAAGTAATTTTAAGACTCATGACTAAGATTAACATAGTATTTTATTAATTTTTGGATTTTTGTAAATGGAGTTCAGTTAAAGGGCATGGATCTATAGTATAGTAAATAATCCAAAACATAATATATTAATTCTAGCAAAAGACGAAACAAAGTTTCGAAAAAAAAGCCTTATATTAAATGGAATAGTATAAAGCTACATAAGTCTAAAAACTAAATGCCAGAAAAGACTCAAACAAGTCCCTTTAAAACCTGTAAATTAATAACAGATTTTGGGAAATTTTCAGAAAAAACAAAACCGAATAAAAACAATACGTGTAAAAGCTTTATTTTGCGTTTTTTAACCATTAATAAAACTTAATTCACATAAATTTCTCTCAAAGTGGATTAACTTTTACATGAGTTAACCAGCTGTAAATACCACAGTATTAGTTAAGTCACACGTCGTCAAAACTTAACAAAAAGTAGTAACGCAAGCGTGACAGTAACCATGAAAATTTCTGTCAAAATAAGTTATTGCATTGCGCATTAAACTTTGTAATTTATAATTCTTTTTCGTATAAAACAAAACGTACCGCCATATTAACGGCTTTTTAAAATAAAATATAAAGTTTAAAGTCTGAAAAACATTGAAAAATTCAGATTTACACATAAAGAGTATATACGTAACTGAACGAGTAACATTAAATGCATTTATTTGTTATATATTTGAAACTGGAAATACTACAAATAAGAAAACATATTTGAAAAATTCTAGGGGCTTTTTTGTATTAATTTAAAGCATTGCAAAAATTTTTTTTTCTGAGCAACATAAAAAATTTATATATAGATAACCTTAGTTACGCAAAAAATTGTTTTAAATAATGATTCAAAGTCAACAAAAATACTTGAAATTGCTTTAATATTGTTGTTAAATTTCCGGTTTTGAGAAAATTGAGTAAAAATTATCTACTTCATATCAAATTCTGATTTCGCGGTGGGACCGCGGACCCAAAATTTTGTTATGCTAGGTAGGTCCATAAGCAAATTTTTTATTATGGTTTTATTTAAAATTCTGTTTTTTCATAAATTTTTTAAATTTTAGCTTTTCATAATAATCTATTTGCAGTGTAGTTTTTGGTAAAGTAGATGTTTTTTCCTCATATTATGGTGTTTGAGCTCTATGATGTTCATATATTATATTATATTATTTACCTTGATGATTTGCAGTATTGAATCGACCAACAATAAAACATATGAAAATGTTAAGCAAATAACGGTTTAATATTAAAGACTAAGTGAAAAATTTTAACAATTATTTTTCAAATTACTCAATTCGGAACAAAAATGCAAATTTTCAAAGGGCTAAAATTGACTTATTTTTGAACATTTTGTAAATTTTGTGAATTAAAAAATCCATGTTCCGCATCATTAAAAACCGCATAATTTCAATCGGTCCGCCTCATGTTCCATACAAACTTACGAGATCAGTTAAATAAATCTATTGATTATAACCAATAAATATGTTTTCACGGTAATTTGTTTGGCTTATAATATTTAAGTACTATTCTTATTTATTTACAAAAAAATGCGTGCTCCAAAAAGTATATTGACTTAAAAAAGAATTTCTTAGCAAAAGAATATTTTTTTTTATTCACTCATCACACCGTGGTCAAATTAATATAATCACAATGATACGATAGTTAAAGTTGTGTTAAACACGTTGCGTGCTACTTGTTTTAAATAAATATCCAAAAGGTAATATGTACTAACTATAATCATTCAGCATATTAATAAGATAATCCTTTTGCTTGGTTACTAAACATTATACTCATCAAAAATCAAACCTACTATTAAATAAATATTTAACCTACTAATAAATAAATATGACGGAAACTTTTCGCTGATGAGTCCCAGTTTTCCTTCAATTCACATTGCCTGTTCAAACAAGGGACGAAACAGGCATATTAAACAAAAAGTTTTTATAAATTTAAAAATTAGTCTATATACTCTTGCAGGCAACTGGTTTATACATGAAGTATGCAATAAAATATAGCGAGTCACCATAATGAATTACTGTATTTCCTACTTATCTTTTGTAGTATGCAGATCAACCCTCGAAGCGCGCGAAAATTTTTATCGGTTGATCTGCATACTACAAAAAATAAGTAGGAGATACGGTAATTATTCATTATGGCTGCACTCGTTATGTTGATTGCATGCATAATTCATGTATAAACGGAGTTCCAGTGCAAGGTGCCTTAGAAAGATATAAAAGAATCAATTTAATTTTTTTAAAAATCAATATAATTTACTAAACTATAAAAAAATTACTAAAAGCATGAATACCCGTTTATTTTCATTGCATATAATTTTACTAACAAGCATCACTTTTAAAATTATAACACTTTAGAGTTAACATCAATTACTAATAACTGTATTTTTCAACTAAAAAAAACATTTTACTTTGGAAAAAATATTTTACTTTAATACTAATTAACAAATAGTCACTATGTAAATCTACTTACATTTAAGTTTACTAATCTAGTTCTTTAAAACATTCAAAAAGTTTAACATTAAATTCATCTAAATTTGCATACTTACCACTAATAATACATATAACATCTACTAACACATTTCGTATATATGCTCTTTGCATATATACGAAATGTCTCTAGCATGTATGCTTTTGCATACATGTGAAATGTATCTTTAGCGTATTTGCTCTATGCATATACGTGAAATGTCTTCTTTAGTATGTATGATTACACATACATGTGAAATGTCCTTTAACACATATGCAATATGCATATGTCTGAAATGTCTCTGGCTAACAAACTAAAAAAATGTTTCTATTCTATTAAACATAAATATACTAATAAAGTATATTATAATATTTTACATTTAAAAAAAATCTCTTCTTGTTATTTTAAATAATTTGGTGGTCTCACCACTTAAGTTTTTATTGAAATTCCTTCCACATCTTCCATCCTTTTATTAAAGTTGTGTTAAATTGCAAACCAAGTATTTTATTTCATAAACAACGTAAAAAATAATAATAGAAATTGATTGAATGCAAAACAATATCACCACCACAGCTCTAAAGCGAGCCAACTAAAAGTAAATCAATAAAAATTATAAAAAGTTTTATATAAACTGCTAAAATAAACCTACTTACAGTAGTAAAGCATTACAAATTTTTATACCAACACGAAATAAGAATTTGTTGTAAAACAAGTGATTTTGGTCAATTTTTTGAAATACTGAGGTTACAACAACAATAATGAGACAATGTCAGATATTTCCGCATTCCAACTTTTTTTCTGAAATCTAAATATTTTATGTGTAAATTTTTTCGACTAAAAATTTTTTGTAATGCTTTTAATGAGTAAGTAAAACCGTTTAAGTTGTTAAAACAGGTGTAGTAGTATTATTATTATAGCATTTCACATTTAAGTAAAATCAGTAAACTAAAGCTAAAGTCTTCCAGGCTGAAATTAAGGGCGTAACCGCGTTCCGCCAGGAAGAAATAAACAATAAATCCCCCAGCGAGAAAAATTAAAAAAAAAGTTTTCAGCGGTTATGTAACCAATTATTACTTAGTTGCGTCATGTGTTTCTCTGCACGTGATATTTTCTCAAAGAACGAGTGGTTACTTCACCACTCATCTATTTTCACCCTGATAGAATTCATCTTTAGTTTAATTTGCTGAAAATTTTTATTTGAATTTCGCAGTATGACACAGAATCATTTGTTACGTTAGGTCCATTATTTCTTCCATATTGTTTTTAGGTCCATGAAAACGAATTAATTTACATCATATGGTGCTGGATGTGCGGTTTCTTTTGCACCAACAGATGATTTTCGATCCGGATGTGCATTTTTTACTGAATGAGATTCTTCATATAGCCTAAAATATAGACAGCAAAAACTCTTGTGTTTGTGTACGAAAATACGAATCACGGTCATTACGAATTTTTGCAAATGTTTTTGAATGAATATAGAAACTTGAGCCAATTGCCTTCAGAGCTGAGTTTTAAATCAGTGTAATGAACCCAGCGAAACATTAACAACATAATTTGCTAAAAAACGTTTTAGCTGGCGGGGGCCTTAGAAAAATAAGGGTACAACCCCATGCTAAACTACCGGATCTTTTTGAGCTAAGTGCCCAGCCAAAAGCTGAATTTAACCTAAGAATATGAAAGTTCCGTCTAGAAAGTTTAATTTCAAAGATAATTGGAACAATATAGACTATAGGAAAATAAAATATAGCTGACCGCAATATTTGTAATATCGAATCGACTATTTAACAACAAAAATATTCAAAATTTTTTACTAAAGCGGATTAAAAACAAAGATTAAAAACTGTATTTTAATAATTATTTATGAAATTACTTAATTCGTAACCTAAATGCAAATTTTTTAAGGAGTAAAGTTAGTTAATTTTTGTATATTTTGTGAAAAGGTGGAATGAAAATAAATTTGCGTTCTTATTTGTTAAAAAAAAACGTCATTACCGCACAATTCTAATCTGATTCCTCATGTCTGCATTCTTATTTTCAGCGTCAGCCAATATAATTTAACTATAGTTCTGAATAAGCGTCTTTTACTGTACAGAGAGGGAACAAAAAGAAAAAAATAAAATTTGAAAAAATTGTAGTTTTCTTAGTTTTTTTAGTTTAAACTTATGTTTAATTAAAATTGATACACGATTATATTTTTATTAGGTGAAAGTGCTTTAATATCAAAGTTTGTGCAAAATAATTGTTGGTTTTTTTAATTAAACATCACAATAGTTAGAAAGCATCACTAAAATGCTTTTGCTTTTGTAATATTAAGTAATATTTAAGAAATTTTGAAGGGAAGAAGTCGAGATATTAAAACCAATAAATATTTGAAATATTTCAAATCGTGGAATGTATGTACTAAAAGATAAAACTAACGTGGCTGCAACAGTTGTTCATTGGATTAAAATGACCCCATTTAAGTAATCACTTAAATCACAGAATATGACGTCACTTTATCAAATATACCGATTAAATTCAATTGAATACTCCTTATTCAATTGAATTTAATTGGCTGATAAGGTGACGATAGATTGCCGTAAATTGAATGGTTACTTGATCGGGGGCATTTTTTAATCCAACGAACAACTGTTGGAGCCACGTAGGGTTTACCTTTGGTCGCTCGCTGTTTCTCAATTTCCCTCCTCACATCTGATTGGCGCTAGCTGTATTGTACCCTCTTTCATACACTCAAAAAAACCCTATTCAGAAGTAAAAAAGGCAAACCGAACGTGGCTGCAACAGTTGTTCGTTGGATTAAAAAATGCCCTCATTAGTAACCACTCAAATCACGAGAATTTGACGTCACTTTATCAAAAAACAAAAACTTGGTATTAAATCTATTCTTATCGGCTGATAAAATGATGTCAAATTCTCGTGATTTGAATAGTTACTTAATGGGGGGCATTTTTTTTTACCAACAAACAACTGTTGCAGCCATGTTGGGTTTATCTTTAGTCAATATGGCTTTACAACTTCAACAAATTTTTTTATCCGATAATTTATTTGTTAAATCCGATAAATTTGTAATATAATCTATATTTCAAATAATATATATTTATATATTTTATATATATATTTTGTAAAATAATATATACTTCAAGGACCAATTAGATCTGATTTAATACAGATTATTTTTTTTGATAAAGTGACGTCAGATTCTCATGATTTGAGTGGTTACTTAATGGGGCCGTTTTTTATTCCAACGAACAACTGTTGCAGCCACGTTGGGTTTACCTTTAACCACATTTTTTCTGGCTCACTCTCTTTTAAGTCAAATTTGGAAACAGGCGTTAAATTTTTAAATGAAAATTTGTCACATTGTTAAAGCACAGTGACGAACTGCCGGAAAAAATAAATAACAAATCCGATAATTTATTTGTTAAAAGCAAAGCAAATCCATTTCATCATACAATTTTTAAACAATTAATCCTACTTCTAAAGAAGTTTAGAATTATTAGTAAGTTGATTTTTAAATTTGTTAAGGAATTACTTGATATTTGGTACCGAGCTATGGACCTTTTTCAAATTCAACCAGACTTTGGATTCGAAGATGATCCATGGGACGTTAAATTTTTAGACTTGTCCTCAGTTTCAATTGGTTTTGCGAAGTTTTAAGAACAGTTTTGGTGTTCATTTGCATAAATTTCTATCTTCAAGTCATTTTGTCGACAAATTTATTCAGATCTTTATGTATTGTACCAATAAATCATACTGTGTTTTTTATATTTTGTTGTAGATACTTGGTCGTCTCTTTCACGTTTCGCCCAACCAAGTTATTTTTATGTATTTTTTTGCAAGAACAAGAAAAGAAATTCGTTTTTAAGAAAATTAAATACCAACTAATATGTAATTCTAAAACAAAACAACAAAGCTTTATTGAAGACATACACTGTCTGAATGCATTTTTGAAAATAGATGCATTGCTTGTTGCTTAGTTATTAGTTGGCAAATATCAATTCATCGATTATAAAACCTTTATTGTCGTGAATTTTCTTTCAGTATTATTAATTTACCGGAATTTACACAATACTGTAACGTAATGAGAAATTTCTATCACATCAGTAAGTACGAGATACTTATTGTATATTAAACAGCAGTGTTAAAATTTTTCACTCATATTGCATTTGTTGAAAAGCAGAAGAAATTCCCGCTGGGAAAGTTTTCATTTTTGCGGTCATGATTTCCGCACATTTACCATTAATAAGGCGTGAGCAATTCCACAGTTTCGCGTAATTATTGTTAGAAAATCTTTTTCAGATTTGCAATCACAGTAGACTGGGTTGGGTTTTGTCTGTACACCTGAATGCGGTATTTTTCTACGCTTCAAAATCATGCTTCGGAGCTCTGGCTATTTAAAGCGGAGGGAGATCCGCCCCCTTAAATGAACGAATAATTTAAGTTGATTTAAGCATAAAAGATAGTTTAAAGTGCATATTTAGTGAAATTTTTTAAACTATTTTTATTGCTTTTAACAAATTTTCAAAACAAAAGGGTAATTTCATACAAAATTTTAGCATGATTTCTGCAAAAAATTTTGTTTTTTTGTTTGTCGCTTTCCTATGGAATTTAATTATGTATATTAATGACGCTTAGTAAATTATGCATTCCACTAAACTCCTAGACCGAAAAAGCTTTTCATATAACTGTATAAACAGTAAGAAAAACTTGTCAGAAGTTTCGTTTAACATTGTGCTTAAATTTGATTTGATTTATTTTTATCAATATTCAAAAAATATTATTTACCTAATGCGGAATCTCATTAGAAAAATTTGTAAAATAAATAAAATATTTTTTTAATGTTGGCTAAAATCAAACATACTGATCTATCCCTGCTTTTTTGCGTCCGTTTGCGTTTATAGACTTTCTTGCCTCTATTTGTTCTATCACAACAGATTTATTACTAAGTAGTAGTGATGGGAAGTTTCGGTTCCGGGCAAAATTTGGAATTCCGGTTCCGGTTCTTGTTCCGGATTTTTGAAAAATCTCAATTCCGGATTTTTGAAAAATCTCAATTCCGGATTTTTGGAAAATCGTAATTCTGGTTCTGGGGGTTTCGTAGTTCCACCCATCACTACTAATTAGTTTTTTCTAGTTGGTCAGTTTGAATTACAGATAAATTTTTTACACTTTTAAAAAATCTTGAAGGACAAAAAAAAGCTTTTCTTGTGTACAACATGCTTATGTAGGCGTTTTCAACATTTTTAGTCTTTAAATACTTCAATTTAATTTAAAACAACTAAAATCAACATTCCTATTTACGCGCAAAAAAGTCAAAAACTAAAAATGAGTTCCTTCCGGATGGTCGATTATAATGACAAACCAATCATTCCAGACAATATCATTTTGTAGAGAAACACGTGACACAATTCGATAACCATATAGTTTACTTTTACTATGGTATAATTCACAATTATTGTTTTATTTTTAGATGGCGCGTATATTCTTTATTCTTTATGGAGAGCGTTTATGTCCTTAATTTAAACTAAAAAAATTTATCTGTAATTCAAACTGACCAACTAGAAAAAACTAATTAGTAGTGATGGGTGGAACTACGAAACCCCCAGAACCAGAATTAAGATTTTCCAAAAATCCGGAATTGAGATTTTTCAAAAATCCGGAATTGAGATTTTTCAAAAATCCGGAATTGAGATTTTTCAAAAATCCGGAACAAGAACCGGAACCGGAATTCCAAATTTTGCCCGGAACCGAAACTTCCCATCACTACTACTTAGTAATAAATCTGTTGTGATAGAACAAATAGAGGCAAGAAAGTCTATAAACGCAAACGGACGCAAAAAAGCAGGGATAGATCAGTATGTTTGATTTTAGCCAACATTAAAAAAATATTTTATTTATTTTACAAATTTTTCTAATGAGATTCCGCATTAGGTAAATAATATTTTTTGAATATTGATAAAAATAAATCAAATCAAATTTAAGCACAATGTTAAACGAAACTTCTGACAAGTTTTTCTTACTGTTTATACAGTTATATGAAAAGCTTTTTCGGTCTAGGAGTTTAGTGGAATGCATAATTTACTAAGCGTCATTAATATACATATTTAAATTCCAAAGGAAAGCGACAAACAAAAAAAACAAAAGTTTTTGCAGAAATCATGCTAAAATTTTGTATTGAAATTACCCTTTTGTTTTGAAAACTTGTTAAAAGCAATAAAAATAGTTTAAAAAATTTCACTAAAATCACTTAAACTATCTTTTATGCTTAAATCAACTTAAATTATTCGTTCATTTAAGGGGGCGGATCTCCCTCCGCTTTAAATAGCCAGAGCTCCGAAGCATGATTTTGAAGCGTAGAAAAATACCGCATTCAGGTGTACCGACAAAACCCAACCCAGTCTACTGTGATTGCAAATCTGAAAAAGATTTTCTTACAATAAAACTGTGGAATTGCTCACGCCTTATTAATGGTAAATGTGCGGAAATCTTGACCGCAAAAATGAAAACTTTCCCAGCGGGAAATTCTTCTGCTTTTCAACAAATGCAATATGAGTGAAAAATTTTAACACTGCTGTTTAATATACAATAAGTATTTCGTACTTACTGATGTGATAGAAATTTTTCATTACGTTACAGTATTGTGTAAATTCCGGTAAATTAATAATACTGAAAGAAAATTCACGACAATAAAGGTTTTATAATCGATGAATTGATATTTGCCAACTAATAACTAAGCAACAAGCAATGCATCTATTTTCAAAAATGCATTCAGACAGTGTGTGTCTTCAATAAAGCTTTGTTGTTTTGTTTAGAATTACATATTAGTTGGTATTAAATTTTATTCAAAGCGAATTTCTTTTCTTGTTCTTGCAAAAAAATACATAAAAATAACTTGGTTGGGCGAAACGTGAAAGAGACGACCAAGTATCTACAACAAAAAATATAAAAAACACCGTATGATTTATTGGTACGATACATTAAAGATCTGAATAAATTTGTCGACAAAATGACTTTGAAAGATCAAACTCCTGCAAATGAGCACAAAACTGTTCTTAAAACTTCGCAAAAACACGAATTCGAAACTGAGGACAAGTCTAAAAATTTAACGTCCCATGGATCATCTTCAAATCCAAAGTCTGCGTCAAATATGAAAAAGTCCCATAGCTCGGTACCAAATCTCAGGTAATTTCTTAACAAATTTGAAAATCAACTTACTAATAATTATAAACTTCTTTAGAAGTAGAATTAATTGTTTAAAATTGTATGATGAAATGGATTTGCTTTGCTTTTAACAAATAAATTATCGGATTTGTTATTTATTTTTTCCGGCAGTTCGTCACTGTGCTTTAACAATGTGACAAATTTTCATTTAAAAATTTAACGCCTGTGAGCCAGAAAAAATGTGGTTAAAGGTAAACCCAACGTGGCTGCAACAGTTGTTCGTTGGAATAAAAAACGGCCCCATTAAGTAACCACTCAAATCATGAGAATCTGACGTCACTTTATCAAAAAAAATAATCTGTATTAAATCGAATCTAATTGGCTGAAATATATATTATTTACAAAATATATATATAAAATATAAATATATATTATTTGAAATATAGATTATATTACAAATTTATCGGATTTAACAAATAAATTATCGGATAAAAAAATTTGTTGAAGTTGTAAAGCCATATTGACTAAAGATAAACTCAACGTGGCTGCAACAGTTGTTTGTTGGATTAAAAAATGCCCCCCCATTAAGTAACTATTCAAATCACGAGAATTTGACGTCATTTTATCAGCCGATGAGAGTCGATTTAATACCAAGTTTTTTGTTTGATAAAGTGACGTCAAATTCTCGTGATTTGAGTGGTTACTTAATGGGGTCATTTTTTAATCCAACGAACAACTGTTGCAGCCACGTTCGGTTTGCCTTTAGTTCTGAATAGGGTTTTTTTTAGTGTATGAAAGAGGGTACAATACAGCTAGCGCCAATCAGATGTAGGGAGGAAATTGAGAAACAGCGAGCGACCAAAGGTAAACCCTACGTGGCTGCAACAGTTGTTCGTTGGATTAAAAAATGCCCCCCATTAAGTAACCATTCAATTTACGGCAATCTATCGTCACCTTATCAGCCAATTAAATTCAATTGAATAAGGAGTATTCAATTGAATTTAATTGGTATATTTGATAAAGTGACGTCATATTCTCGTGATTTGAGTGATTATTTAATGGGGTCATTTTTTAATCCAATGAACAACTGTTGCAGCCACGTTGGGTTTATCTTTTAGTACATACATTTCACGATTTGAAATACTTCAAATATTTATTGGTTTTAATATCTCGACTTCTTCCCTTCAAAATTTCTTAAATATTACTTAATATTACAAAAGCAAAAGCATTTTAGTGATGCTTTCTAACTATTGTGATGTTTAATTAAAAAAACCAACAATTATTTTGCACAAACTGATATATTAAAGCACTTTCACCTAGTGAAAATATAATCGTGTATCAATTTTAATTAAGCATAAGTTTAAACTAAAAAAAAACTAAGAAAACTACAATTTTTTCAAATTTTATTTTTTTCTTTTTGTACCCTCATTTGTACAGTAAAAGACGCTTATTCAGAACTATGGTTGAATTATATCTGGCTGACGCTGAAAATTAGAATGCAGACATGAGGGGACCAATTAAAATTGTGCGGTAATGACGTTTTTTTTAAACAAATAAGAACGCAAATTTTTTTTAATTCCACCTTTTCACAAAATATACAAAAATTAACTAACTTTACTCCTTAAAAAATTTGCATTTAGGTTACAAATTAAGTAATTTCATAAATAATTATTAAAATACAGTTTTTAATCTTTGTTTTTAATCCGCTTTAGTAAAAAATTTTGAATATTTTTGTTGTTAAATAGTCGATTCAATACTACAAATATTGCGGTCAGCTATATTTTATTTTCCTATAGTCTATATTGTTCCAATTTTCTTTGAAATTAAACTTTCTAGACGGAACTTTCATATTCTTAGGTTAAATTCAGCTTTTGGCTGGGCACTTAGCTCAAAAAGATCCGGTAGTTTAGCATGGGGTTGTACCCTTATTTTTCTGAGGCCCCCGCCAGCTAAAACGTTTTTTAGCAAATTATGTTGTTAATGTTTCGCTGGGTTCATTACACTGATTTAAAACTCAGCTCTGAAGGCAATTGGCTCAAGTTTCTATATTCATTCAAAAACATTTGCAAAAATTCGTAATGACCGTGATTCGTATTTTCGTACACGAACACAAGAGTTTTTGCTGTCTATATTTTAGGCTATATGAAGAATCTCATTCAGTAAAAAATGCACATCCGGATCGAAAATCATCTGTTGGTGCAAAAAAACCGCACATCAAGCACCATATGATGATGTAAATTAATTCGTTTTCATGGACCTAAAAACAATATGGAAGAAATAATGGACCTAACGTAACAAATGATTCTGTGTCATACTGCGAAAATCAAATAAAAATTTTCAGCAAATTAAACTAAAGATGAATTCTATCAGGGTGAAAATAGATGAGTGGTGAAGTAACCACTCGTTCTTTGAGAAAATATCACGTGCAGAGAAACACATGACGCAACTAAGAGAATCGGGATGACATAACCGCTGAAAACTTTTTTTTTAATTCTTCGCTGGGGTTTGTTTTTTCTTCCTGGCGGAACGCGGTTACGCCCTTAATTTCAGCCTGGAAGACTTTAGCTTTAGTTTACTGATTTTACTTAAATGTGAAATGCTATAATAATAATACTACTACACCTGTTTTAAGAACTTAAACGGTTTTACTTACTCATTAAAAGCATTACAAAAAATTTTTAGTCGAAAAAAATTACACATAAAATATTTAGATTTCAGAAAAAAAGGTGGAATGCGGAAAATATACTGACATTGTCTTCATTATTGTTGTTGTAACCTCAGGATCTTCAAAAAAATTGACCAGATAAAATCACTTGTTTTACAACAACTTTTCTTCTTTCCGTGTTGGTATAAAAAATTTGTAATGCTTTACTTACTGTAAGTAGGTTTATTTTAGCAGTTTATATAAAACTTTTTATAATTTTTATTGATTTACTTTTAGTTGGCTCGCTTTAGAGCTGTGGTGGTGATACTGTTTTGCATTCAATCAATTTCTATTATTATTTTTTACGTTGTTTATGAAATAAAATACTTGGTTTGCAATTTAACACAACTTTAATAAAAGGATGGAAGATGTGGAAGGAATTTCAATAAAAACTTAAGTAGTGAGACCACCAAATTATTTACAATAACAAGAAGAGATTTTTTTTAAATGTAAAATATATATAATATACTTTATTAGTATATTTATGTTTAATAGAATAGAAACATTTTTTTAGTTTGTTAGCCAGAGTCATTTCACACATATGCATATTGCATATGTGTTAAAGGACATTTCACATGTATGTGTAATCATACATGCTAAAAAAGACATTTCATGTATATGCATAGAGCATATACGCTAGAAGATATTTCACATGTATGCAAAAGCATACATGCTAGAGACATTTCGTATTTATGCAAAGAGCATATATACGAAATGTGTTAGTAGATGTTATATGTATTATTAGTGGTAAGTATGCAAATTTAGATGAATTTAATATTAAACTTTTTGAATGTTTTAAAGAACTAGATTAGTAAACTTAAATGTAAGTAGATTTACATAGTGACTATTTGTTAATTAGTATTAAAGTAAAATATTTTTTCCAAAGTAAAATGTTTTTTTTTAGTTGAAAAATACAGTTATTAGTAATTGATGTTAACTCTAAAGTGTTATATGTTAATTTTAAAAGTGATGCTTGTTAGTAAAATTATATGCAATGAAAATAAACGGGTATTCATGCTTTTAGTAATTTTTTTATAGTTTAGTAAATTATATTGATTTTTAAAAAATTAAATTGATTCTTTTATATACTTTTTAAGGCACCTTGCACTGGAACTCCGTTTATACATGAATTATGCATGCAATCAACATAACGAGTCACCATAATGAATAATTACCGTATCTCCTACTTATTTTTTGTAGTATGCAGATCAACCGATCGAAATTTTCGCGCGCTTTCGAGGGTTGATCTGCATACTACAAAAGATAAGTAGGAGATACGGTAATTTCCATTATGGTGACTCGCTATGTTTATTGCATACTTCATGTATAAACCGAGTTCCAGTGCAAGGTGCCTATAGACTAATTTTTAAATTTATAAAAACTTTTTGTTTAATATGCCTGTTTCGTCCCTTGTTTGAACAGGCAATGTGAATATGAAGGAAAACTGGGACTCATCAGCAAAAACTTTCCGTCATATTTATTTATTAGTAGGTTAAATATTTATTTAATAGTAGGTTTGATTTTTGATGAGTATAATGTTTAGTAACCAAGCAAAAGGATTATCTTATTAATATGCTGAATGATTATAGTTAGTACATATTACCTTTTGGATATTTATTTAAAACGAGTAGCACGCAACGTGTTTAACACAACTTTAACTATCGTATCATTGTGATTATATTGATTTGACCACGGTGTGATGAGTGAATAAAAAAAATAAATATTCTTTCGCTAAGAAATTTTTTTTTAAGTCAATATACTTTTTGGAGCACGTATTTTTTTGTAAATAAATAAGAATAGTACTTAAATATTATAAGCCAAAAAAATTACCGTGAAAACATACTTATTGGTTATAATCAATAGATTTATTTAACTGATCTCGTAAGTTTGTATGGGGACATGAAGCGGACCGATTGAAATTATGCGGTTTTTAATGATGCGGAACATGGATTTTTTAATTCACAAAATTTACAAAATCTTCAAAAATAAGTCAAATTTTAGCCCTTTGAAAATTTGCATTTTTGTTCCGAATTGAGTAATTTGAAAAATAATTGTTAAAATTTTTCACTTAGTCTTTAATATTAAACCGTTATTTGCTTAACATTTTCATATGTTTTATTGTTGGTCGATTCAATACTGCAAATCATCAAGGTAAATAATATAATATAATATATGAACATCATAGAGCTCAAACACCATAATATGAGGAAAAAACATCTACTTACCAAAAACTACACTGCAAATAGATTATTATGAAAAGCTAAAATTTAAAAAATTTATGAAAAAACAGAATTTTAAATAAAACCATAATAAAAAATTTGCTTATGGACCTACCTAGCATAACAAAATTTTGGGTCCGCTGTCCCACCGCGAAATCAGAATTTGATATGAAGTAGATAATTTTTACTCAATTTTCTCAAAACCGGAAATTTAACAACAATATTAAAGCAATTTCAAGTATTTTTGTTGACTTTGAATCATTATTTAAAACAATTTTTTGCGTAACTAAGGTTATCTATATATAAATTTTTTATGTTGCTCAGAAAAAAAAATTTTGCAATGCTTTAATTTAATACAAAAAAGCTTCTAAAATTTTTCAAATATGTTTTCTTATTTGTAGTATTTGCAGTTTCAAATATATAACAAATAAATGCATTTAATTTGAGCAGAACTCTGTATCGTGATGGGACCTCATTTTTGTTAAAGCCAAAATTGTAAAAAAAATTAAGTTATTATTAAAAATCATGATTATAACATATCAACTATTATATTAAATCTATTTTAAATTATATGTTTAAATTGTTATTTCAAATTGTTATTATCTATTTTAAATTATATGTTTTAAATTGTGTATTTAAATCTATTTTGAACTTAATCCTACATTTTTTATGAGACGTATAACATTGCAATCGCACTAATAACGTTAGACATTTTTTATGCATGGCAACCCAAGGAAAACTTCTGTTGAAATGCTTTGTTATGTTTTTAAGCGAAGAATAAGGTTTTTTTTCTATATATTTCTATAATGATTATACGTATTTGCGATCTTAATACCATAAGTGTTTATTCTCAGTTTCTGTTTTTTAGCAAGTATTTAGCAAGTAAAATAAAAAGATATAGCTAACAAAAACATATGGTTTAGATTAGATAATTTTTTATAAGAAACTAAGAGTACGTGGTTGGTTATTTTATTCTAGATTTTGCTGTGTTTCACTTCTAAATAAGTATTTTCTGTATGGTTTTAAACGTGCTCAACCTTACTAAAAATTATTATGAATTGCACATTATTGAAAAACATTTAAATAAAATTATATTTGAAAACAAATGTAAAAACTTTTTATTAGCAAAAAAATTATTTAGGTATAAAGCTTAACTACCACATAGTTTTGAGAGAAACAAAAAATTTGTATATAAACTTTAATTAAACAAAAAAAAATCATTTCAGATGCAGATTTTCTAATTTTTTTCCTCAATCCGGATTAGATCACTGCAGATTAGAATAGAAAGTAGTGGTGATTATAAATTTGCATTTACAGCTTAGACCATCGGAATTAAATAAAATTTTTTATGGTTAAATTATATCTTGTTGACTCCGTAAATTTGTATAAGGGATATAAGTGAATTTTGGTCGTTAAAAAATAGGTATTTTTGTACCAAAGTGACTTTATTGTATTTTATTTTTTTATTAATTAAAATAAAAATACCTCCCCTCCCCCTTTTCCTTAAATACGATCTTTCCTAACCATGTTAAAATCATAATCTTTACTTATAAGTTGGTTTGGAATGTCTCCATTTAGCCAGGACTCCTAGACTATCACAATATCAGGTAAGCAATGGTTATTATCAGCACCAGAAATCAGGAACTCAAGCTCATCCAAATGACTTAATATAGCTTTGACATTCATTGATATTAATTTTAGACAATTATTTTTATTTGCGTTTATTTTAACTACAGGTAATTTGCAACTGGGTTTCGCTAAGTCCTATTACAGAATTTCGTCAGAACCCTTGATTTCCATCCTGCATTTGTTTATCCTGATCAAATAAGTATGGATCACCAGACTCTGTGTATCGTACGAAAACTTCTTTCTTCTGACAGGCGCAGCTGCTTAGCTTTTGCAAGGGGTGGAATTTGCTCTTTTCGCTTCTAATTGAATTGAATAAAAGTTAAATAAGGTATTTAATTTTCACTTTTTAACCGTTTTTGCAAGTAAATATAAAATAAATTAGCCTAAATTATTCGAATTGGATGTAAGTAATAATAAACCATGTTGATGTTACTAGAGGAAATAATCTCGCCAAATTTGGTTGCAGAAATTATGCATTAAAACTTCTCAAATTGATGCATAATCTGCCGCACTTTTGATGCTAAATCTAAAGTCTTCTAAATTGAAATTAAACCGCTTTCCGTCAGCTAAAAATAAAGAATAAACGCACAAGTTAAAAAAAAAATTAAAAAAGTTGCCAGTCGTTATGTAATCAATTATTACTTAGTTGGATTACATTTATCTTTGCACGCATATTTTTTTTGAAGAACAAGAAATTACTGAACACACCGCTAATTTCAGTCTGATGGAATGCATATTTAGGTTATTGAATGTAATTTTGACGTTCTGTTTTACCAAGTGAAATTCTATACTTAAAAGAGTGCTACCATAGACTAAATTATAGTGTTTTATGGGACTACTTTCTAAGGGGCTCAAAAAGCTCTCAATGTCCTGTTAGTTTGCTTGGCAACTAACAACTCTTCTTACTATGGTTACAGTTTCTACATTAATCGGGACGTTCATTAAATATTTAGTTGCATTTGAGTTGAGTATAATATAATAGTTTGTTAAAACAATTATTTTTAAAAATTAGCATTAAATAAAAACAGAATTAACTTTTGTTAAAGAAAACTTATATTATAAACTATATTTGTAGAATGTATTTGTATTAAAAAGTTTACTTCTTTTATAGTTTTTACTAATTAATATGCTCTAATTGCTACCCAAATGTTTTAGGGATTTTTGAAAAAAATGCTTAAATAATTAAACAATTTTTTGCAATAGTTAAATACAATTGAAATGATAATTTTTGAAAAAACTCTCAAAATTCAAAAAATAAAATATAGAAATTTGCGATTATCAGTTTTTGCTGTGAGCTTTAGTTGCAATTCCATCCAACTCTTACATGTTTTTGTTTGTCTACGTAGCATAACAAAATACGTTGGTTGTGTCCTACCACGAAATGAAAATTCGTCGTAAATCAAATTCTTATGGGTTTTTTTTAAATTTAAGATTTTAAAAATAATAATGCAAATGTGTTCCAAAGGTTACCGCTGTTTCAAAAATTAATTTAAGACGTTTCAAAAAAATGTCAAATTGGATAGCTCAAAAAGTTGCGTAATAACGTGTACGATGTCAAAAAGTTAGAAAAATCCCTAACATTGTGTAGTTACTTTTATTATTACTCAAAAGTTATTATTTTATTATGAATTTTTATTTCTTGACAGGCTTAAAATTCTGTTATGTTTTTTTAATTAATAACCTTTTTATTTGTGTTAATTGCAGACTGAATTTATTTTAAATATAATGGGAGCGGCTGACATAGATGCCTACTTTGAATACACCAAGTAAAAATTTTTATCTTTTCTATTATTAGTGACAGCACTACTTTACAGTCCGCAGTCCAGCAAGTAATTTCGATTACATAAACATATTGTAAATATATAGGCACCTTGCACTAGAACTCGGTTTATACATGAAGTATGCAATATACATAAGCGTCACCATAATGGATAATTACCGTATCTCCTACTTATCTTTCGTAGTATGCAGATCAACGGACCAAAAGGGCGCGAAATTTCGCTCGGTTGATCTGCATACTACGAAAGATAAGTAGGAGATACGGTAATTATCCATTATGGTGACGCTTATGTATATTGCATACTTCATGTATAAACCGAGTTCCAGTGCAAGGTGCCTATATTGAATAATCCTGCGGTAAAACAATCATATGGCCTAGTTTTTGGCATTCGTTTCGTGGGCTGGCTCGTGCAAATCTACATTTTTTTAGTGCTATAGCTATCATACGACAAAAGTCCACATCGAAACTTAACGTTTTTATTTTACCTGTAATACTTTACAGCAAGTACACATTTATTATAATCCTAAACGAAATAGTGTATCTGACTTAATTTCGGCCAGGCCTTAATTTTTGGCCACCAATTTAGGGTGTAAAAATATTGGCTTATTTTTAAAACACAACAGAACTAGCACAAAAGTAACTGAACAAATGTTGAATAAAGTGTTTTTGCAAAGTTTTTTATTCGTATTATTATGCCTTATTAACATTTTTATGCACATTAAGTGCATTTTTTGTGATTTTTTTGATTTTTACTTTGTGTTTAAACTGCATCAAATTGAAAACGAAGCAATATATAACCTTAAAATAACTTCTATTTTAAGGCTCAAAATTGTTAATTCTTATGTTTTTATATTTTTTTCAAAAACATTTTGCAATGCGTTTAACTAACTGCGCAATTTAAAAATCCGTTAATTTCGGCCACCATGAAATTCAGTTAAAAGAACCTGTTTAACACGATTTGAGCGATCATATGTAAGGATGGTGTTAGCTAACTCATAATATACTAGGTTGGATAGAATTTAGACCGAAAGGAATTTTTCAGGAATAATATTGAAACACATTAAAAAAGTCAGGTTATTTTGTTAGCGGAGGGATGCAGTCATATACTAGGTTTCAATGTTAATGGGGATTTCCCACCCAAACCACTATTTAGAACGATATAGAGTACCAACGTTTCAAAAAATTCTGTAAAGTAAATTCAAACAAATGTAAAAATGTCAGATTATTTCCCTTGGAGGAGGAATTCAGTCATATAAATTACGTAGTTTTATAATATAATTACTCTCTAAAACATCTTACTGGTTTTGACTTTGAGAATTGCATGCTCTAACAGTAAAAATATTGTACACCGTCAACCAAAACGGTTTTTTACTGGCATACCAGTAAGAAAATACTGGTTGCGTCAGTAACCAGAAAAAGTAAAAAAAATGCGTAGATTTCACCGGTAACCAGTAATTTAAAGAGGGATACAGTTACTGGTAACCGGTGAAATCAGCAATTAAATTTATTGGTTACTGACGCAACCAGTATTTTCTTACTGGTATGCCAGTAAAAAACCGTTTTGGTTGACGATGTACGAGATTTTTACTGTTAGTGCATGCAATTCGCAAAGTCAAAACCAGTAAGATGTTTTAGAGAGTATAAGATAATTATAATATAATTATAATTATAATTATAATTATAATTATAATATAAATATAAGATGTTTAATCTGTGGGGTGCGGGTTGAAATAATCAAACTCCCAATTAACTAGGTTTGAATTATCAATAGACCGGTAGAATTTTCCCAAGTTTATTAAAATCAAGGTAAAAAAGTCAGGTTATTTTCTTTGATGAGGGATTCAGTCAGATATGTAACAGCAGAGAGAGGCAAGGAAAGGTTAGTTGAGTTTAGTTTTACCCCTCCTTAACTTTTGTAACGTCTTGTTTATCCTTAAAATAATAATAATTTTGGTTTATGTAATAGTTTTTTTGTGTTTTAGGCTTTTGTTTGTTTTTTTTAAAACCTGAGAGGTGGCCGAAATTAGGGCGGATTTTGTTTTTTTGTTATTTTTAGATTAAAAATATAAAAAACTCAATAGAGTGGAATGAAATTTTTATCAGGCTTTCTTTAAAGTTGGGTGGCTCTAACAAAAACCATTTTATGTTGAAATGTTTTTTCACACCAAAAATAATTCAACAAAAAACACAGGTTATTAAAACTTGTGTTCTTTAAGGTTTTGACATAATTATTGAAAGTTTTGCTAATAACTATTAAAGTTTGCAATCGGGAAAAATAAAGTTACATGTACCAAGAGCAATGCCTTGGGATAAATTTGCTACCTTTAAAAATCTTTATTATTGGTTTTAGCGATAGTTATAGCCAGTTTTTTCTTGATAAGTGAAATTAAGAACACGCGCCTTAACTTCGGCCACTATAAAAAAAGAGTTTAACCCTCCAATGAGGGAGTGTTCCAATGAGTTTAACCCTCCAATGAGGCAGTGTTCCAATGAGTTTAACCCTCCAATAAGGGACTACTCTTTTAGTGTATCAGAAATTTTGCACTGGAATATCAAAAATAGCTGTCGTTTGATTTTTAGACCAAATCTTGGTTCGATTGGAAGAACCATAAAAAACTTATCCAAAAAAAAGGTGGCCGAAATAAAGTCAGCTACCCTACAATATATCATATTAAATATTTTATTGAGTATTATTTTATTTTACTAATTTAAAATGTAAGTATTAATACAAATTTTTTTTCGTATAAATTAGACCAAACTTAACTTAACTTAATTTCAAACTCGAATTCTATTTTCTATCGTTATTTGAGTATATAAATACGTATAATTAAAAAAAATCATAATCAATTTATCAAAATCAAAACGGGCTCCGATTAAAAAACAAAAACATGGTTTGTAATATTATGGTTAAAAGCTTTTTCTAAGTGCTGACATAAACCATAATTAACAGAAATATTACTTCTAAGTGACCTCGTAAAAATCTAAGGGGTCACGAGATAACTAATTAAAATTGGGTGCGCTTAAAACGTCTTTTCATAATCTAATGCTGAATTTTCTAAATGTCGTTTTTGTTACAAAATATACAAAAATCGCTCAGTTAACCATTAAAAAATAGACTATTATAAAATTAGTTAACCATTATAAAATAGACTCTGTTCTATTAATTTGAAAAAATATTGTAAAAGTAAAGTATTTAATTTTTAATAATAAACAGTTTTTGTTTAAAATGTTTAAAATTTTGTTTTTTTTTTTGTTAAACGTTGAATTTAACATTGCAAGTTATCAAGGTAACCAGGGACCTGTTTCATAAAAACCCTTGTAAATTTTCATTTTACAAAACTCCGCCTATTTTGTAAAATACACAATAAAAGTTTTTTGCTTTGTAATCTAGGGGAGTATCTCCGCGCAGTGCTCTGCACTGATTGGTAGCAGCCACATCAAATTATCTCCGCTGACTGATCAATATTCCCCGTGTCCTATATCATCTTCTATCAAGTAATTTACAAGAAGTAGGCGGAGATTTGTAAAATGAAAATTTACAAACGTCTTTATGAAATAGACCCCTGGTGTAATTTTTATATACAGTAATGTTGTTGTTATATGAGTGTAACATTATTTGTTGACTTGACTGCACAAAAAATAAATCTACCTCATATGCAAACAATGATTTTTTTAAAATGTTAAAATTTTTTCAAGTCTCTGTTTTCATACAAATTTTAAAAAAACTCATTTATCACCAAAATTTTATTTAAAAAAATATTCAAAAAACAAATATGGTTTTATTTTTAATGTGTTCCTGTAGTAAAAATTTTTTTAGATGTAACTTGATTCAAGTTCCACATTAATAAATATTGTTTAAAATCAATATCGTAAGTTTTCTAATTTTAATTTAGAATTGTTGGTTCCGACGATGGTGGTAAAATGTTCACACCCGAAGAATATGAAAAATACAAGAAAGAAGTATTATTATTTTAAATACTTTCTAAATTTATACAAATGTTTACATTTGTATTAAAAACAGCAAATACATAATTTTTAAATGTGGTTTAGTTGTTTTTTTGTTAAGAATTAATGATTTGTTTATTTGGTTTACGGAAAAAAAGCAATTGCGCTAAGGCGAAAAAAAAGCACCCGAAAAACGCGCATGACAAATATCTTGCCACGACTTTTATTTATTACGTTATCAGTACTGTGTATTAAACTTTTTGTTCAGAGTTTTTAAACATTTTGACCTTATTAAACTCAACGGCACTGTAGAAGCGACAGAGCGGTAAAAAAAATAACGGAAACGTCCAAAAGGAAAAGCGAACTGAGTCAGTTTATTTTGCACTTTACATAAAATGTGCTAAAATCTTATACATAATTTCTAATAATATTTTATATTAATATATAAATATAAAAACACAGATAAAAACATATATTCTGACAGAAAGTAATTTTTTCGTGTTTTTTTTCATTTTTAATATCTTTTTGCACAATAAATGACGTTTTTAGATATAAATTGGTATATTTTTATTTTTATTTTTTATTTTAACCATTTCAAGTATTTGGAAATGGATTTGAAATGAACAATGGCATAAGTCCAACAACATGCAGTGTTTAAGTAATGTCGCTTCCTGGAGCAATTCGAGTTTATTTTATTATAACTGCAAAATTTTTCCCGAGTTTTATTAGTGTTGGAAATTATAAGCCATTAGTTTATAAATAATATTCTAAAAATTGGAACTTACCTTTACAAAAATAATAAACTGTTTATTCTTGTGTTAGTTTTTAAATCAATGTTTTTTATTTCTAATTATAAATAATTATTGTGTGATCCTTAAAAGGTTAGTCCTGCGATTGTTTCAACCAAATTTCGCACATGATTTAAAAATTATTGAAACATATGCTTTCTTTTTCAAACCAATTTTCGTTGCTGGTTAATCAGCAACAGATCTTAGTTTAAAGCATATCCTGCAATACTGATCTTAAAAAAATTTAATCTTGATTTTTTTAAAAATCAAAATTTTTATTACAATCGTAAGGAGAATAGGCCCGCGATATTTTTTTCGAAAAAAAACCTCTATGACACCTTTAGATGGTTCTATTACTGTGGCTTTTTCCCCACGTAAATTATGGAGAGTCACGACGGTTAATTAAATGTACACAAAGGTCTTGAGAAGAATTGAAAATAATTTGTATAAGACCGGAAAAATGAGGAACAAGAAAGTATTTAGAATAATTGTTTTATGTTTAATTATAATTTTTGTGTATTATGATCTGTTTTTTTTTGTTAATCAAAGTCATATACAAATTATTTTTAAATCTTCTCAAGACCTTTGTGTACATTGAATTAACTGTCTTGATTCTCTGTAGTACGGAACCTAACCTACGCTGACTTTGATTCGATTTTAGAATGGGGATTACAGTTGCTTTTTCATGTAAATTTTTAACTAAAACACAGAATTGCTTGTCATTTACCTAGCAAAAAACTATCTTTTTACTTTGCAAATGCTTTTAAATTTATTTAACCTTAAATTTTATAAAATGCTGCTAAATATTTAAATTAAGTTTCATAATAACTTATGAAGTAATACTTATAAATAATAAATTGTAACGTAATATGTTCATACTTATAACGTAATAAATAACCACCGTTGAACGATATTTGTCATGCCCGCCTTTCGGGTGCTTTTTTCCGCATTAGCGACGGTGCTTTTTTTCCGCCTTTGCCACGGGTGCTTTTTTTTCGCCACCCGTTTATTTTTAAAATTTTTTAATATTCACTGAATTTTTTTTTTAAATTAGAATGATTTTATGGTATAAAAACAATAAAAAAACATACAATTAAAAAACTTATTTAGAACCAAAATTTGATAGCAAATGTTATAATCTAAAAGCTTAATAACAGAATAAGCGATCATTTTTTAAGCTGTTTCTAAATCAATAAGTAAATTCGGATCGCGAAGCAAATACATATGTTTATAAAACTTTTAATAATTTTCTAAATTTTTTTAAAATTTGTTTCGTAGTATGCAGGTTTAATATTAAAATTAGCTTCATAATAGTTTTCAAATATAAACAACCAATTTATTTAGGTACTTCCAATAAGACTAAAAAATCGTCTCTATACAAGCTGGTCAAATTCAAATGGTATGGACTGCAAACTTATCGGCCCCGAAACGCTGTGTTTTTGCATGCATAGGTATGGAAATTGGTTTTGGTAAACCAGATAATGATGAAATCTCTTTTGAGGAGTATTTTGCCATAAAAGATAAAAATAATATTAGTATCAATAAATTATACAAAATTTAAAATGTTAAATGTTTAAACAATATTAAAGAATTTATTTAGAAGCAACACTTAATATTTGTGTTGTTTTTTTGATATAAAACGTATGAAATGTTTTTCAAGGATAGCTTTAAATGAAATTCACTTAAAAAATTTTTCAGGTATCGACAACATAAGACGGATTTTAAAGAAATTCCAAAACAACGACCTATTCTTCTGCCATGTCGAGAACCAGGGTGTAAATGCGTTTCTTACTCGTACGTACCGTGGTCTGGTGGCGGTCCCATTCGATGCAAATGCAAACACAGCGGTCAAGATCACCAGCCTAAAGGAAAAAAACCCTGCAAGAAAGGTAGATAACATTTAATTACATGGTTTAACCCGTTCAGTGATGCATTTTACTAGCCCACCGCCGTAAAGAGAAGGTTGTACCCACATACTGTAGGTATGACGATACTAAAGTAATTTTGCGGGCAAAAGAACAATTACCTCCACGTAAAAAACAAAAGTCCCAGCACACGTATTATGCCGCCATCAGAATTGGCGCTCCGACACACCTGATAAAGGTTATCACGGTAACGGGCAGAATTTATTTCCATAGGTCACAAGTTTTTAGATTTTTAAAAGTTGTTTCTCAAATAGCACTCAAGTTTTTAATTTCAATTATCATTGAATCCTACTAATTGAAATTAAATTATTATATAATATTACAGTGTGAACAAAATAAAGAATTTAAATTTAGACAAAATAAAGTAATTCTTTTTAAATCTAATATTTTTATATGCTAAATTGAAGGACAAGATGATGATTTTTAAACAAATTAACAGATTGTTTTGAAAAACCTCTTAACATGGTAAATTTTATATTAAATTGTATTTACCTGCCTTTTACCGGCTCCCACCGCAAATTTTGCTGCCTCCTACTTGCTTCCTACTTGCCTCCAGCCTGTCTTCTACTTTTCCCCAAGCTAAATCAACTTACTTCTGACGGTCTTCTATATTTGCCTTTCAGAAAAATAATTTAGCTGTTTCTACCAGTCTCCTAGCCTTCACCTCCTATCTGCCTCCGATGTAGTTTTAACTGGCTTTACCTTCAGGACATTTTTTGTTTTGCAGCTTCTTATCTAACCTGTTGTGTCCTTATCGGATTAAGAAATCAATGAGCTTACAACCCACGCGCGTCCATTACAAATCCGATTTCATAATGAACACTGCTTTTAAAACTTAAGCAGACACACGTGCTCCCAAACTTACAGACTTCCGTACTTCTCAGTGTAAATATTTTTTTAATAATAGTAATTCCCTTGAAGCTGGTACCTGGGAGCTTTATAAATTTGGAACATCCACAAATTTTTTAGCTGCTTAATCAAAACTCTTTCTTGATTACATAAAACACCACCTTATTCTAAACCAAGCTTTGGCAAGAGATGAATCTGACCATTGGTAACCAAAGTTCACAAATTACGAATCTAGCTGTGAACTCAATAACATTGCCGTTTTATTATAAAATGGCATTATTAAAAAAAAATCAATTCAACTTAAAGAAATATTCACTGTTGCCTGGAATACCATAGTCATTCTCGAGATATAACAAATTTATTTAAATTCGAAGGGAAAATTTTAACAATTTTTTACTGTTTTTCAAAAAATCAAAAACAAAAAAATTGTTCACTTGTACTTGTTGTGAACAAGTTTGTGCAACATTGGTAGTTGTAGAAACAGGTGTGATTATAATAGTAACGGGGTCTTTAGAGCCACAAGCAGGGAACTTGGAAACATCGGAAATTTTTGGGAACTTGGAGCCTTCAAGAAAAAATTAGTTTGGGGTTAGATTTAGGCTTCGCTTAGGCTTAGGTACACGTTTTTAGCGATTTTTATTTTTGGTTCCAAGTTCCCAACTTACGGCTCTAAGTTCCCCACCTACGGCTCCTAGTTCCCTATTTTTGGCTCCAAGTTCCAGCTCCAAGTTCCCAAGATCCCATTGACCCTAAATCATTTTAATTTGTATTGAGTGTGATAAAACACCTGGGGGTGGATTATAATTGAAAAATTGCATTTTGAATCAATTAGTTTTTATATCAACAGTATTTTACTTACCGATAAAATATAAAAGCGTACACACTTAAAATTGACCAAAACTCCTATCAAACTTTATTCCATTATTTGTATTGTAATATTGAATTTAGCGTATTTGCTTTCATGAAAACAATCTGTACTGCACAAAGTAGCAAACTGTAATCTTTGACTGCACATATGACAAGAAGTTGTAATGTTTTAGAAAAATGTGATTGTACAGAATTTTACAGTTCCTACACGTGCATGTGTTCCAACGGTTATTCTTCCCATCAAATGGTGGTACAGACAAAGCAAGAACGGGAACAGGAAGGAAAACCAGTTGGTCAGGATGTTCCGTATCAGGCCATGGGAGGAATAACCGGTTTCAGCTCCATGATCGAAGGTTACGCTAGAATGGATGCCAGGTTGGTACGTTGGTACCATTTCACTGTAAAAAACTTCTTCTATCATAGAAAGAGTATAATGTCGTATATTTCTATCGTTTCCACTGAAAATAAAATCAAATGATTAATTTGATATTTTTTTGGAAATAGAAGAAAAAAATTATCCTACTTCATCCAGAGCATGCAGCCGCCATCAGCACTATCCTTAAATCTCACCTACTATATGAAATTAAGGTCTGGAAGGTGCGTTCAAAACTACTGATTTCTACTCATAACTTTTTGGTTGGAAAACCGCACAAAATAAGATATTGAACGTTTAATAAGCTGCGAGTAACCCATGCTACATGCATATTAAAATCTATTTAAATATTTAAATTATTAAATTATTTAATATGTAAGATTTATCGATTAAAAAGTGGTGGAAAATTTTTAAATTTGTTTAATTAACGGTATTGTAATCCGTTTGTTTCTAAAAAAGTTCAATATTTTTTTAATATTGAAAAGCCCAAAAAATATGTATAGGCACCTTGCACTGGAACTCGATTTATACATGAAGTATGCAATATACATAAGTGTCACCATAATGGATAATTACCGTATCTCCTACTTATCTTTCGTAGTATGCAAATCAACCGATCGAAATTTCGCGCGCTTTCGAGGGTTCATCTGCATACTGCAAAAGATAAGTAGGAGATACGGTAATTATCCATTATGGTGACTCGCTATGTTTATTGCATACTTCATTTGTAAACTGAGTTCCAGTGCAAGGTGCCTATTATTCTCATAATATTAAAAAAATACAAGCAGAAAAACATAAAGCTTTACGTAAATTCAAAAACGATAAGAATGGGGCAGAATATATAAAATTTTTTAGCGAATACAAACGAACCGTGAGTTATTGAAAATCGTGTTTTTTTTATTTAGGAAACAGGTTTATAAATCATCTAGGGTAATTGATTTAAATTCAGCCACTCTTAATTTCAACCACCGGCCGAATTCCAGTCTTATTATTTTTTGCATGCCCAAAAAATAGTAATGAACAGATAAATCCTCATGTACTAATCTTGATGTATTTAGTTGATTTACATAATTTTAGATAGTACAATAGTCAGTGGTCTAAATTAAGGCTTGCCAAATTTAAGTCAATTGCCTATAATAATTGTAAAACTGCGTTAGTATAAGTTTGCTTTTTAAAAAGCTGTAAAAAGTCAAAAGTCATAAAACGAATTATAAACCTATTTCACTTACATCTTTTTTGTTTATGAACTTTTCGGAAAATCTGTTTATTTTTATATATGTAATTTTATGATATTGTGTAAGGCCATCCAGATCGCTCTACCCCCAACAACAAATTAAGATTGCAAAGAGAAGACGCAGTGAAATAGGAAAATAAAATTTAACTTTTCTTTGCAGTTTTGCTTAATTAAATTTTCTACCAAGGCTAGTTTTGAATAAGGGTGTCTTTGTGTAAGAATAGGGTACAATGACAACCAGCGCCAACATATGTGGGAGAAAAATTGAGAAACAGCAAGCGATTAGTACATTTAAAGGTAAACCCAACGTGGCTGCAACAGTTGTTCGTTGGATTAAAAGATGCCCCCCATTAAGTAACCATTCAAATCACGAGAAATTGACGTCACTTTATCAACCGATTAGATTTGATTTAATACAAAATATTTGTTTGATAAAGTGACGTCAGATTCTCGTGATTTGAATGGTTACTTAATGGGAGGCATTTTTTAATCTAATAAACAACTGTTGCAGCCACGTTGGATTTACTTTTAGTACATTTCACGGTGTCAAATATTGCCGCTTCGTAGGTACGGCGCTATATATGCGCATTTGTTACTCACTTAATTAATGTTTTAATTACAAAATAATTCTATTTAAAAGTTTGCACTGGATTTTTTAAAATAAACTTTTCAATTTGGACTATTTTTACAACCAGAACATTAATAAAATCTATGTAGCTTTGGAATTAAAATTTCAAAGGACATATTTCAACTGTACTATTGCTAATTTGACATCATAGTTCACGAGGTAGTGATGATTTTTAACTATTGCGATGTTAATTGAAAAACAAGAATTTATTTAGCCCAACCTGCTATATTAAAGCACGTTTACATAGTGAATCAAATCATCGTGTAGCAATTTTTGTTATTTATAGGTTTAAACTGAAGTAACTAAAAAAACTAAGATTTTTTGAAATTTTATTTTTTAATTTTTGTACCCTCATACCTACAATAAAAAACGCTTATTTAGAGCTATGTAGTTTATAAATTTTTATTTATATTCTAGTGGAAAAGGAGCTTTACCGCAAGAAGTTCTGGACGCTCCACTTACCGAAAACGACCATACTGTTCTAAGGGCTTATGCTCCAATGATGGATAAATTTAAAAAAATGGGTATTGAAGAATCAAAAGGACAAAAAGCCCTTTCCCAGTCACATCCGAAACCCAAGTAAAGTTTTATTCAGTTGGTAAAGACTGATTAAAAAGCTTTGGTATACCATAATATACAGTTTTTTTAATCAAATTTGATTTAGGCAAGGCATTGCTGAAGAAAAAATTAGTTAGAAAAAATGCGTTGTTTAAAAAAATCTTTAAAAAATTTCGTAAAATTATTTTTATAAATTAATGCTTGTATTAGAGAAATCTCGTGACACGCCTATCATCTGAACTGAAATCTTGTTGCCATTAATAATTTTTCGCAAGATGAAACATTGCAGAATAATTCTAAAGAGCGATGTTTTGCTCAAGCGCCCACTCGCTTCGAAAATTTTCGCAAATATTTATTAAACGCATAAATTGCCAAGCTATTTTTAAAAACTTATAAGTAAGATAAATTTAAAAAAAAAACGTTAAAAGTAAAAAGCCTTAAATTTTTATATTTTAACAAACAATAGAAAAGTTTAAATTTAAGGTCTATTCATACTTATGACAAAATGTTCTTTGGACTTTGTCCAAAGGACAAAAGTCCTTTGGACTATGTCCAAGAGAAACCAAAGGAAAAGTCCAAGAGAGCAAGAAAATCCAAAGGACAACGTATTCATACTTTTGTTCTTTGGACTTTTCCCTTTGGATTTCGTCCTTTGGACTTTTCCCTTTGGATTTCGTCCTTTGGACTTTGTCCAAAGGACAAATTCTAAGTAGCGTTCACACTTTGTCTAAAGGCCAAAGTCCAAAGGACTTTTGGCTTGTCCAAAGGACGTTTTGGTTTGTCCTTTGGACTTTGTCCAAAGGACGTTTTGTCATAAGTATGAATAGACCTTTAATCTTAAAATAATAATCACTGTAAAAACATCCGGTAATTTTGTAATTCGGAAGCAATTGTGTCTTGTGTAGTATTAGAAAAATTTTAAAAAATGGAAAAAACAAAATAGTTTTCCATTGAGCTACATGTTATTTTTTGGATTTAATTGTTTTCGTATTTTTAACCTGATTTTTAATAAAATTACAAAAAAAATTTAACGCGTGAAATTATTAACCGCAAAGAAAGCAGGTTTGTTTTTATTCCCATGATTTTATTATTAGAAAATTTATGATTGCAAATGATTACATGTAAATTCAATCAGGTTTATGAATGCGGCCCGCATTAAAACACTTATATCCTAAAATTTTAATTTTTCTTGTTATTTTAAACTTAAAACAACACTGCAAGTAATTTATATTGATTTTAAAGGGGGTGAAATTTTGTTTTGTAAAACGAAGAAAGGTATATATTTGTTACGTTCTATTATGGAGAATCACGACGGTTAATTCAATGTACACAAAGGTCTCGAGAAGAATTGAAAATAATATGTATGAGACCGAAACAAATGAGGGAAAAATGCACAACAAGCTGTTTTTTTAAAATTATTATATGTTTATGTTATTTTCGTGTACTATGATCGTGTTTTTTCGTTAACCAACAACGAACAACATATGCAAATTATTTTTAAAACTTGTCGAGACCTTTGTGTACATTAAATTAGCCGTCGTGACTCTCCATTGTTTATTGTAAAACTTTTTAAATAAAAAATGTAGATAAATAGAAAATATACAAAAACATTATGTTTAAGAAGCAGAACTTCAACAGAAAATGGCTTTGCCTTCTCGGAACAAATCAGAAAGAACAAATAAATCTGGTCGGAAATAGCGTACTATTTGAAAAAATGAACGAAAAACTCATTAAAATATACAGTTTTGATTTTTTTTCCTGAACGAAAATATGTTTTTGTTTTAAAAAAAATATACATCTATGCATAGCCAAATATTTCGTCTGTTTTCTTATAATTTTTATGCAAGTGTTGTGCCGTTGTTTATCTTTTTGTGTGTTAATTGCAGTGCTCAGGGCGAGTAGCTTGTTTTGTTATAAATGTTCTAATTCCATTTAGGCTCGATGGAGCCAAGGGAACTTGGAGCTGAAATTTGGAGCCAAAAATAGTGAACTTGGAGCCTTAAATTAAGACTTTTTAAAGCTATAAGTAAAAATTCATAAAACCTATACCTAAGCCCAAACAAAACTTAAATTTACTTAAAAACCAATTTTTCTTAATGGCTCCAAGTTCCGTTTTTTTCGGTTCGAAGTTGCCAAAAATTTTCAACGGCTCCAAGTTACCTATTGGCGGCTCTAAAGACTTTGTACCTCTAATTCCAGTATAATTGATGGAGTTGAATATTTTGTTCTGGGTACTTGGTACTAAGCAGGAAAAATAAATGAAAAATTCACATTCACGTCTAAATTAACACTGCAATATAGGAACTTAAAACCTTAAGGACTTAAAACTGAGTGCATAAATTTAAGCTTTAATTGCATAAATTACAGATCTTATGGTTAAATTATATGGCTGACGCTAAAAATTAGAATGCAGACATGAGGGGCAGGGGACCAATTAAAATTGTGCGGTAATGACGTTTTTTTTTAAAACAAATAAGAACGCGGAATTTTTTTTAATTCCACCTTTTCACAAATAATACAAAAATTACCAACTTTAGCCCTTAAAAAATTTAAATTTAGATTACAAATTAAGTAATTTGATAAAAAATTATTAAAATACAGTTTTTAATCTTTGTTAATAATCCGCTTTAGTGAAAAATTTTGAATGTTTTTTTTGTTAAATAGTCGATTGAATACTGCAAATATCGCGAACAGCTAGATTTTATTTGCATATAGCCCTAACTCCTAATTCCCTCGGCTCAAAGTTCCATTCATAATATCTGGCTGACTTCGTAAAATTTTGTAAAAAACATGACAGGATTAATTATAATTGTGCGGTTGGGACGTTTTTTTAAAAAAATAAAATTGAAACGCAGCCTTTTTTAAAATTTTGCCTTTCTACAAAAGATATAAAATTAGTTAGCTATAGTTATTAGAAAATTGAAATTTTTGTTTCAAACTAGGAAATTTGATAAACATTTGTTAAAATAAGATTTTTCTTATTATTATACCGTTTTTGCTCAATATTATATAGCGCTTTGTTATCTCGGTAAGGACGGCTCTTTAACCTACCTTTCGAAGAATGAAGGCAGGTAAAGAGGCAGTTAAAACTGCCTCGGAGGTATCATGGAGGCAGGGTGGAGGCATGTAGGAGGCAGGGTGGAGGCAGGTAGGAGGCAGGGTGGAGGCAGGTAACACTGCTTCGGAGGCAGGTAGGACGCAGGTGGCCCTGCCTCCTATGTTGAAGCATATACAGGCTAGATGGCAGGTAGGAGGCAGCTAAAACTGCCTCGGAGGTAGGTAGGAGGCAGGGTGGAGGCAAGTAGGAGGCAGCAAAATTTCCGATGGAGGCAGGTAGAAGGCAGGTCAAAATAGTTTTTCCCAAATGAGGCCCCCGTCCTTACCGGGTTATTATATACTTATATTTATATACTGCAATTTATCGAGGTCAGCTAGTTTCAACTTGCATATAAATCAAATTTTTTCCTTGTTAATATTATATTATATTATATAGTTCTGCTCTATGCAGTTCCATTTTTTGATTTCAAGTTGGGATTAAAATTATCGTATTAACATAGAGCTAAGCAACAGAAAAAAACAGAAATCACGTGTAATAAGCAATGAAAAAAAAGCCACTTATCACCTTATTTAATACACAATTCATAATAAATATTATTTTAAATTGATTTATTATTAGCAATAGTAAATGTCACTGCTTCAGTTCAATATCAAATGGTCCTATTTTTATTCGGTTAACAACTGCATAAGCCAGGTGCTTTTTCATACAATTTTCCTTAATTTCGTAAATTTGTTGCTTAAAATTCGTCAAAAACCGGCATATATTTTTGTGGATTTTTAAGTAAATATGAAAAAAAAACAAGTCTTGAACTAAACTATAAATTTAAAGCAAATAATAATTAGCTCGCTATATTAAAACTAAAATTTGTTTATCACTTAAAATTTAGTATCTGTTTTAAATAGGTCTGGAATGGTCTAAAATTATTATTATAATAATTCAGTTACTTACTGGATTTTAGCTTTAAAATGATTATCCAGAGTTACTTATCTTAAACCTTTATTTTAATATTATCTACAATGTAAGACCGGAGTAGTATTTCCAGAAATAACAAATAAGGGTGCGTTCATACTTACGACAAAACGTCCTTTGGACAAAGTCCAAAGGACAATTTTATGAAAGCCAGAACGTCCTTTGGACTTTTGCCTTTGGACGAAGTATGAACGCTATCTAGAATTTGTCCTTTGGACAAAGTCCAAAGGACAAAATCCAACGGGAAAGGTCCAAAGGACAAAAGTATGAATACGTTGTCCTTTGGATTTTGTCCTTTGGACTTTTCCTTTTGGACTTTTCCCTTTGGACTTTTCCCTTTGGATTTTGTCCTTTGGACTTTGTACAAAGGACGTTTTGTCATAAGTAGGAACCGACCTTAAACGTATGTAAAAACGTCATAAGTATGAACGCACCCTAATCCTTATGACCACAAGGATACATTTGTGTCCCATTCCATGACCTATAAATGATCTATAATGATGTAGATTTCTTTGTTACCTAAACGTTTTATTTGTGTATTAGTTTGTAAACTAATGTTGTTTTGCTTATTAATTACATATTATTACGTACGTATTCAAAATAGCAAATTCTACTTTCGGTAATACGCTTTTTGATGCAGCCAGAACAAACTGCATACCCCTTCACATCAGCTTAACATAAAACAAAAAAAATTCACAAATTTGAAATTTAGACAGCTCATTAATAACGCCAATGCGGTAAAAGAAATAATAGGAAAATCAGCGAACTTTGATTTGACATTAAATTAATAAAATTCCTTTTTAGATGAAAAATTTCTGTCATATGGTTATTATTATCATAATAATACTGCAGTTAATTTTGTTAGATCACACAACGGAAGTTATTAACTCGAAATAATAAAAATATACCGTCTGCAAAAAAATTTCCTGAAAACTGAGTTTGTTTAATATAATATAGTCAAGTCAATTGTGGTGGAACTTTTTGCCATAACCTAAAAACACACTAACTTATTTATAAGATTGAAAAAAATATAAACATAAAAAATTTATTACTAATTTAACCCGTTCCCGTAATGGCCTTTTCCCCTGTTACAACCGTGAAACCTTTTTACGACAGAAATAAAACCTTCGTCTCACGGTGGTGGTATTTTCGTACGACAAATGTCCTACCTAAACCTTACCGTGGTAAACTGTTCACATAACCTAAGGGTTGGCTCATACCTATGTAAAAACGTCCTTTGGACAAAGTCCAAAGGACAAACACAGCGTATAAACGTATGTAAAAACGTCCTTTGGACTTTGTCCAAAGGACGTTTTTACATAAGTATGAACCAACCCTAAGTCGTAATTCCGTCATACATAATTTTTTGTGCGCGAATATTGCCCGGTGAGCGAGCGAATTGAAATGGTTAAAGCTGTAGGGTACAATATGAAAATTTTTTGCAACATGAAATATCCCACGTAATACACTGTATCCGTGAGAAAAATCTGAACAGCTTTAACCATTTCAATTTCCTCGCTTACTAGGCACCACATGCGCAAATAATTATGTATGATGGAGGTACGGCATAAATAGGTCTTACGAAGGTTTCACGGTTGTAACCGAGAAAAAGGCAATTACGAGAACGGGCTAAATGTAAATCTAGAAATAAAAATTGTGTAAAATAAAATCAAAAAAGTAATAATTACAAATAAAATGTGAACGTCACGTACGTAATTAAAAATAATTTTAAGATAATACATGACAAAAGTTCACGAGCAAAAAGTAACAAGAAATAATTTATTAAAAAAATTGAAGAAATTAAAACTTAGGACTTACATAAGCTATTATGTCGATAAGAAAACATAACTGAAACTAACCGAGTGCGGTTAAAAAGAAGAAATGAAGTTGGTTTACCTTTTTGAGTCAACTTTATGAACTTGACAAGTATATCGTTTTAAAATAAATAATAATACGTGTACAACATAATAATACCCCCGTAACAGAGTTTTCAGAGCCTTGAGTAAGGAAGCCTTTGAAAATTTTTGCCCACTATTGGAGCCATGAATAATGGGAATTAAAACTGATTCATTAAACAAAAACGTGGTTTGGCCTTAGGCTTAGGTTGGGCTCTTACGACTGTTTATTATTGGCTCCAAGATCTCTTATCACGAAAATAAAGCGCGAAAATTATAAAACACCAGTGACGAAGGCGAAAATAAAGCAGTCTCTAAACCCGGAAATAAAGCACACGCGAGTAAGGCGAAAATAAAGCACCGGTTATTAACACCCCGAGGGAGTGCATAACAAATTTCTTTTATTTATTACGTTTTTTGAATTCTATAAAAAACTAATTTAAAATTGCGGTACAGAGTCAAACTTTTTGTCTTCGATTTTCATTTTTTTTGGGAAAGTTTTACCACTGCCCCCAATAGCCCAAAAAATTTTTGTCAAAATATCTTCAGCGGTTCAAGAAAGAGATATGGCCCTACAAAAATGTGTTTTTTTTTCGATGATTCTGTACTTAAAAAATTACTCAATCGATATAAAAAACTAAGTTTAAAATCATTAGCTCAAAAAATAAGAAAAACTACTCTTGTTTGATACCTTGATTATTAAAATTGGTGCAGTATTTTTTTAGATATTACTTTTTTTTCTACAAAAAACCTGCAATTTTTTTGCCAAAAACTTTTTTTTGCTTAAGATTTTATTTGTCGCGGAAAACTTAAGCAAATTTTAGAATTTTGAACGAGTAGCGCACGTGGTCGAATCGATCAGTTGTCGACTTCATGTAAATTTCCAGCGTGTTCGAGTACCGGTTAATCTAGTTTTTTTTGTTTTTTCATCAAATAAACATAAAAAATTTAAGTTTTTAGTTTAGATTTTTTAAAGTTTGTTTTAAAATTTCGTAGTCCAAAACTAATAATTTTTTTTCAGCGTGTTTCACAAATTTAGTTTTCTCACTTGACCTTTTATAATTTTTTTATTATCAAAAACTAAAGATATATTAATACACTATCAAATTATGGCTCCAAGACAGAAAAACGTTTTTTAATGCATATAAAAATAATAAACTTTGTTAGCCATTTTTAATGTTATAGTGATAACATCGAAAGGTCTTCAAACTTTTTTTTTAAAGTTAGCGATTTCATTTTTTTTGTTTTTATATTTATGTGAGGAATTATTTGTTTGAAAAAGCTGTTGAGAACGTTTTATTAAATCATTTTTAATGAGAAAATAGTGAAAATGATGCACCATAGACTGTACTCTGCCTGCACAATAGTTTTTTGGTGTTAAACGTTCTGCCGAAATTGGGATTAAGTTTGATCCATATTTTTTTCTACACTTCGTGTTTTTGGCAAAAAATCGCAGGTTTTTTGTACGAAAACGCAATATCTCGACAAATATTGTACCATAATCTTAACAATTCAGGTAGCAAATAAAAGTTGAAAATTACCACTTTCATTATTTGTAACTCAAATTTTTATATAATTGAGCAATTTTTTAAGTACAGAATCATTGAAAAATGTCATTTGTAAAAAGTTATATTCTTTGCATCTCCTGAACCACTGAGGATATTCTGACTAAAAAAAATTGTGTGGAGTATTGGAGGCCGGAGTAAGTTTTCACAAAAAATCATCAAAATCGAAAACAAAAAGTTTGACTATATATACCACACCTTTAAGCATTTTGAAGCAACTATTTTAACATTTAAAAATTTTTCCAAAAAAAATTTTTTTTAATTTTCAATCCATTTGACTTATTAACATGAGATTAATTTAAAATATTTGCAAAAATACGAAAATTAATTTTTGTTGCAATGAAAACGAATTTTAATTTATTTTTGTTGTCGGTTGGTAATTGTATGCTAACAACTAATAAAAAGTCTGTTTTAGTTGCAAATTCACACTAACCATAAACGGTATGCGGAAACTTTGTCTTTATTAAACGGTGTGCGGAAACTTTTTCTTTATTAAACGGTATGCGGAAACTTTTTCTTTATTAAACGGCGTGCGAAAACTTTGTCTTTATTAAACGGTGTGCGGAAAACTTTGTCTTTATTAAACGGTGTGCGGAAACTTTGTCTTTATTAAACGGTGTGCGGAAACTTTGTCTTTATTAAACGGTGCGGAAACTTTGTCTTTATTAAACGGTGTGCGGAGCTTTGTCTTTATTAAACGGTGTGCGGAAACTTTGTCTTTATTAAACGGTGTGCGGAAGCTTTGTCTTTATTAAACGGTGTGCGGAAGCTTTGTCTTTATTAAACGTGTGCGGAAACTTTGTCTTTATTAAACGTGTGAAAGTTTGTCTTTATTAAACGGTGTGCGGAAACTTTGTCTTTATTTAAACGGTGTGCGGAAACTTTGTCTTTATTGAAACTGTGTGCGGAAACTTTGTCTTTATTAAACGGTGTGCGGAAACTTTGTCTTTATTAAACGGTGTGCGGAAACTTTGTCTTTATTAAACGGTGTGCGGAAACTTTGTCTTTATTAAACGGTGTGTGAAAGCTTTGCTTCATGAAACGGTGTGAAAAGCTTTGTCTTTATGTAACGGGTGCGGGAAACTTTGTCTTTATTAAAACGGTGTGCGGAAGCTTTGTCTTTATTAAACGGTGTGCGGAAACTTTGTCTTTATTAAAACGGCGGAAACTTTGTCTTTATTAAAACGGTGTGCGGAAACTTTGTCTTTATTAAACGGTGTGCGGAAACTTTGTCTTTATTAAACGGTTTGCGGAAGCTTTGTCTTTATTAAACGGTGTGCGGGAGCTTTGTCTTTATTAAACGGGTGTGGGGAAACTTTGTCTTTATTAAACGGTGTGCGGGAAAACTTTGTCTTTATTAAACGGTGTGCGGAAACTTTGTCTTTATTAAACGGTGTGCGGAAACTTTGTCTTTATTAAACGGTGTGAAAACTCTCGTCTTTATTAAACGGTGTGCTGAAACTTTGTCTTTATTAAACGGTGTGCGGAATCTTTGTCTTTATTAAACGGTGTGCGGAAACTTTGTCTTTATTAAACGGTGTGCGGAAACTTTGTCTTTATTAAACGGTGTGCGGAAACTTTGTCTTTATTAAACGGTGTGCGGAAACTTTGTCTTTATTAAACGGTGTGCCGAAACTTTGTCTTTATTAAGCGGTGCGGAAATTTTCGTTTTTATTAAACGGTGTGCGGAAACTTTGTCTTTATTAAACGGTGTGCGGAAACTTTGTCTTTATTAAACGGTGTGCGGAAACTTTGTCTTTATTAAACGGCGTGCGAAAACTTTGTCTTTATTAAACGGTGTGCCGAAACTTTGTCTTTATTAAACGGTGTGCGGAAACTTTGTCTTTATTAAACGGTGTGCGGAAGAGTTCGTTCTTATGAAAACGGCGTGTGTAAGTTCGTTCTTATTAAACGGTGTGTGGAAACTTTGTCTTTATTAAACGGTGTGCGGAAGCTTTGGTCTTTATTAAACGGTGTGCGGAAACTTTGTCTTTATTAAACGGTGTGCGGAAACTATGTCTTTATTAAACCGTGTGCGGAAACTTTGTCTTTATTAAACGGTGTGCGGAAACTTTGTCTTTATTAAACGGTGTGCGGAAACTTTGTCTTTATTAAACGGTGTGCGGAAACTTTGTCTTTATTAAACGGTGTGCGGAAACTTTGTCTTTATTAAACGGTGTGCGGAAACTTTGTCTTTATTAAACGGTGTGCGGAAACTTTGTCTTTATTAAACGGTGTGCGGAAACTTTCTCTTTATTAAACGGTGTGCGGAAGCTTTGTCATGAAACGGTGTGCGGAAACTTTGTCTTTATGAAACGGTATGCGGAAAACTTTGTCTTTATTAAACGGTGTGCGGAAGCTTTGTCTTTATTAAACGGTGTGCGGAAACTTTGTTTTTATTAAACGGTGTGCGGAAACTTTGTCTTTATTAAACGGTGTGCGGAAACTTTGTCTTTATTAAACGGTGTGCGGAAACTTTGTCTTTATTAAACGGTGTGCGGAAACTTTGTCTTTATGAAGCCGTGCGGAAACTTTGTCTTTATTAAACGGTGTGCGGAAACTTTGTCTTTATTAAAACGGTGTGAGGAAACTTTGTTTTTATTAAACGGTGCGGAAACTTTGTCTTTATTAAACGGTGTGCGGAAACTTTGTCTTTATTAAACGTGTGCGGAAACTTTGTCTTTATTAAACGGTGTGCGGGCTCTTTGTCTTTTTTAAACGGTGAGCGGATACTTTGACTTTATTAAACGGTGTGCGGAAACTTTGTCTTTATTAAACGGTGTGCGGAAACTTTGTCTTTATTAAACGGTGTGCGGAAACTTTGTCTTTATTAAACGGTGTGCGGAAACTTTGTCTTTATTAAACGGTGTGCGGAAGCTTTGTCTTCACGAAACGGTGTGCGGAAACTTTGTCTTTATTAAACGGTGTGCGGAAACTTTGTCTTTATTAAACGGTGTGCGGAAACTTTGTCTTTATTAAACGGTGTGCGGGGCTTTGTTACTAACGGTGTGCGGAAGCTTTGTCTCTATGAATGGTGTGCGAAAACTTTGCTTCATTAGCGGTGTGCGGAAGCTTTGTCTTTATTAAACGGTGTGCGGAAACTTCGCTCATTAACGGTGAAGCTTCGTCTTTATTAAACGGTGTGCGGAAACTTGTCTTTATTAAACGGTGTGCGGAAACTTTGTCTTTATTAAACGGTGTGCGGAAGCTTTGTCTTTATTAAACGGTGTGCGGAAGCTTTTGTCTTTATGAAACGGTGTGCGGAAACTTTGTCTTTATTAATGCGGTGCGAAAAAGTTCGTCTTTATTAAACGGTGTGCGGAAACTTTGTCTTTATTAAACGGTGTGCGGAAAACTTTGTCTTTATTAAACGGTGTGCGCGGAAACTTTGTCTTTATTAAACGGTGTGCGGGCTTCGTCTTTATTAAACGGTGTGCGGAAACTTTGTCTTTATTAAACGGTGTGCGGAAACTTTGCTCTCATTAACGGTGTGCGGAAACTTTGTCTTTATTAAAACTGTGTGCGGAAACTTTGTCTTTATTAAACGGTGTGCAGAAACTTTGTCTTTATTAAACGGTGTGCGGAAACTTTGTCTTTATTAAACGGTGTGCGGAAACTTTGTCTTTATTAAACGGTGTGGGAAACTTTGTCTTTATTAAACGGTGTGCGGAAACTTTGTTTTTATTAAACGGTGTGCGGAAGCTTTGTCTTTATTAAACGGTGCGGAAAACTTTGTCTGATTAAACGGTGTGCGGAAACTTTGTCTTTATTAAACGGTGTGCGGAAACTTTGTCTTTATTAAACGGTGTGAAAACTTTGTCTTTATTAAACGGTGTGCGGAAACTTTGTCTTTATTAAACGGTGTGCGGAAACTTTGTCTTTATTAAACGGTGTGCGGAAACTTTGTCTTTATTAAACGGTGTGTGGAAACTTTGTCTTTATTAAACGGTGTGCGGAAACTTTGTCTTTATTAAACGGTGTGTGGAAACTTTGTCTTTATTAAACGGTGTGCGGAAACTTTGTCTTTATTAAACGGTGTGCGGAAACTTTGTCTTTATTAAACGGTGTGCGGAAACTTTGTCTTTATAAAACGGGGTGGGGGAAAACTTTGTCTTTATTAAACGGTGTGCGGAAACTTTGTCTTTATTAAACTGTGTGCGGAAACTTTGTCTTTATTAAACTGTGTGCTGAAACTTTGTCTTTATTAAACGGTGTGCGGAAACTTTGTCTTTATTAAACGGTGTGCGGAAACTTTGTCTTTATTAAACGGTGTGCGGAAACTTTGTCTTTATTAAACGGTGTGCGGAAACTTTGTCTTTATTAAACGGTGTGCGGAAACTTTGTCTTTATTAAACGGTGTGCGGAAACTTTGTCTTTATTAAACGGTGTGCGGAAACTTTGTCTTTATTAAACGGTGTGCGGAAACTTTGTCTTTATTAAACGGTGTGCGGAAACTTTGTCTTTATTAAACGGTGTGCGGAAGCTTTGCTTCATTAAACGGTGTGCGAAGCTTTGTCTTTATTAAACGGTGTGCGGAAACTTTGTCTTTATTAAACGGTGAAACTTTGTCTTTATTAAACGGTGTGCGGAAACTTTGTCTTTATGAAACGGTGTGCGGAAACTTTGGCTTTATTAACCGGTGTGCGGAAACTTTGTCTTTATTAAACGGTGTGCGGAAACTTTGTCTTTATTAAACGGTGTGCGGAAACTTTGTCTTTATTAAACGGTGTGTGGAAACTTTGTCTTTATTAAACGGTGTGCGGAAACTTTGTCTTTATGAAACGGTGTGAAAACTTTGTCTTTATTAAACGGTGTGCGGGAAATTTTGTCTTTATTAAACGGTGTGCGGAAACTTTGTCTTTATTAAACGGTGTGCGGAAACTTTGTCTTTATTAAACGGTGTGCAAAAACTTTGTTTTTATTAAACGGTGTGCGAGCAATACGTAACTGAACA
>JASAMX010026918.1:0-14249 GCA_030248175.1 Microlaimidae sp. YZB2_3
GCTGGGTTTATACATCCTTATCTTGGAGTCAACCAAAAAAAAAAAACAATCGCTCATTTTACAAATTGCAATAGCTTTCATATTGCGTTAACTTTTTTGGAAGCAATGAAAGAGCGCCTCTTTCACTTAAATTATGTTCAGTGCATTTAATTTCGGCACTTTTTTGTTTTTCCGATGTAACTTTTCACTGTATGGCCCGATTTTCATATTTGATAGCTCATTTTGAAGGTTTCACGATACTGCATTGCCTCATAAAAGTTTCATTGTACGAAAGTTGTTTTTTTACCTTAGTTTTTAAAAAAATGAAAAATTGCCGAAATTAAATGTGTGCATTTAATTTCGGCACTTTACAAACAATCGATTGTTTCTCAGTCAAAAAATCATCATTTTCAAAAATTTAAAAACCTATCATTATCGCCAGACAGTTTTCTTTAATTTAAGCTTCTACTTGTTGCTCAACGTGTAACTGGCAAAAAGTTACAGCTAAAATGCCAAATGGTATCAAAATGAGCAAAATTTGGGAAAAAAGAACACCCGACCACTTAATTCAACCCATTTTTACCCACAGCAATATGTGTGCGAAATTACACTATTTTATTTTATAACGATTGCTCACCACAAACGCAACGTAGAACCACGGGGACTAAAAATTTGGAAAATAGACTAAATTTTACCTGGACAGTTTAATTTTTAAACCATTTTATTGCGTAATCATAAAATGCCCATATTCTAAAAACGAGTAACAATTTTATTTAAGGATATAGTCCAAAATCAAAAATGCCCAATTTGGAAAAGTGCCGAAATTAAATGCACTACCCTATCTTTGTTTATTATAATTGTTTTTAAATTATTTTTTATGCATTGCATACACATTAAATATGACAGCATATAGTAGAAAAATGGAAATAAAGTGTAATTAAATTTAAAAATATTTAAAAACATAACGTATTTTATTTATATTAGTAAAACTATACTTAACACAAACAATTAGCGAATACCTAAAGATACAATTAGCGAATACATAAAGATAACTTAAAACGAAAACAAATTTTTTAAATTTCTTCGCCTATTTTGAAGTCAAAACTGTTAGGTCCGTCTATTAGAATACGTTTCCTAAGGCTTTTCCAAGACCACCAAATGTGTTTCCAAAATAGTTCGACATTCCTTTAAACCTGAAAACATGAGATGATTTAGGGTCGATGGAGCGAAAAGAACTTGGAGCTGGAACTTGGAACGAAAATAGCGAATTTGGAAATGTAATTTGGAGGAACTTGGAGCCGTAAGTTGGAAACTTGGATTGGAACCGAAAATAAATATAGCTAAAACGTTTAGCTAAGCCTAAGCGAAGCCTAACTCCTAATTCGATTTTTTTCTTAAAGGCTCTGAGCTTCCACTGTTCGTGGCTCTAAGTTTCTAAAAATTTCCGATAGCTTTAAGTTCCCTATTTGTGGCTCTATAGACCCCGTACCCATGAGATTACTTATCAGTTTTTTGTTAAAGACGTTTTTCGGTTGGCTAGTTTTTTCCGATAAATAGTTAAAACAAATGTTTTTAAATCTATTAACAGATATTTAACAGTGCTTTTACTGTGCTCTAGGTTTTGCCAATTGTGACGGAACATTTATAACACATTGATTAAACTAAAGACAATAAACCTAACTGGTTAATTTTTTCAGAAAATGAAAATAAGATAGCTATATAGTAAACAATTAAATCAAAGCAATCTACCGTCACTTTTATACAGCAATCAACATTCATTATATCTAAAAATTAAATTAAGTTTGGTTAATATAAAGAACGCTAAATAGATTGCTTTGATTTAACTGATTAGTACATAACCCATATATTTGTTCCCTGAACAAATAATTAGCCACGTCTGGGCGCTTTTTCATAAAAACTACGAACATGCCATCGAGCCGTATTCACAAAATAGGCAAAGCCTCGCCGCTGTGGACACGCTCACCGAGAGGCCACCACGCCCAGCGCCGCGTGATGCCAGAAATATCATAAACAATTCTATGGCAATGGACGACCGGGTTCTTAGTATCTTTTGAAAGCGAAAAGCTCGCACTTCCATTTTCAAGAAAATGTTCATGGGCGTGACGATGTTGGGCGTGCCTACGCCGGTAAGGCCATGTCTGTTTTATGAATACCAATGCATACCTTCGTAAAATCTTTTTTTTCGCTAAAATCTACAAAAAAATAAAATGCATAAGACTATAATAAAACTCTTAACAGCATAAAATTTGAATAAATTCTTATGCTTTAGCATTAATTTCATTTTTTTTGCAAATATTTAGAGAAAAATTTATACTTTGTAACAATTGACACAGCGCTCTAGTTTGTCTTTACGCGGTCAAGTATGCGAAAAATATTAATATGCTAAATATTCAACAGGACAAATCGACCGCATAACTTGCATACTAATAAAAATCTATCGTTAATTTCTGCATAGTAGATAACTTTAGTAATTTTGTCATTTAAATTCATTGAATAATTCCAATTTCCAATCTAACCTGTTAATAATTTTCCACTTTGTAACAGTTTATTCTTTTTAAAAGCTTTTTCCAAAAATTAATTTAAAAGTATTTTACAAACTATTGGCCAAAAATTGCTTATAAAAATCTGCACACTCCCTTAATACAAAATTTTCTTGGTGTAAACATTTATTTATTTTCTGCAAATTTTTTTAAGCAGAAAATGTCAATTCGGAAGTTTTACACAATGTTATTTTATAACAAAATACAGGGAACACTAAGCGACAAATGAGTATATTTTGCATTCGTACTTGGTAAAGCAAGCTAATAGAAAAAATTATTTTTAAAAAATTCTGGAGTTATAGGCAGTTATTCAAAAAGAAATAATTGATTTTCGCAAAAAATCAATGCTAACTGAAATAATTGATTTTCGCAAAAAATAAGTACTATTACTTACTAAAAAAAAAAAGATTTTTGCCAAAAAATCAATACTACTATAGGCAAAAAAAATCTAGCTGACCACGATATTTGCATTATTGAATCGACTATTTAACAACAAAAACATTCAAAATTTTCATTAAAGCGGATTAATAACAAAGATCTAAAACCGTATTTTAATAATTATTTATCAAATTACTTAGTTTGGAATCGAAATGCAAATTTTTTAAGAGCTAAATTTGGTTAATTTTTGTATATTTTGTGAAAGGTAGAATTAGAAAAATTCTGCGTTCTTAATCATGGGTGGCGCGGGAGCGCCACGGGGGGATTTAGCCCCGTGGCGCCGCGCCAACCATAATTAGAGAACGGGGGTAAATTTTGAAATTCAGAACCTTCTTCTTCTTCTTCTTCTTCTTTTCTTATTATTATTATTATTATTATTATTATTATTATTATTATTATTATTATTATTATTATTATTATTATTATTATTATTATTATTATTATTATCATTATTATTATTATTATTATTATTATTATTATTATTATTATTATTATTATTATTATTATTATTATTATTATTATTATTATTCCAACGCTCCATCCTTAAAAGCGATATTCCTCATTAGTTACTGATACATCAAAAATAAACATGGGCTCATAAGAAAGCAAGAAAGCAGAAGGAATTACGCAACTTTGTTAGGAAGCACTTTTTTGATTTAGGTCCTTGTTATCGATTTATTGATCAAAATAAAAAATTTCAAAAATCGACAAATAAAAAACCCCAACCGCACAATAAGAGCCTTTTGGCAACAATAAGGATTGTACAGAGCAGACAACCAACATCCCCTCATAGAAACCGTACGAAAAAAAAGCAGACCGGTTTTAATTGGTGGCAGAAACGGAACAAGTTCCCAGCGCCATCTGCTTCAACCGCGAGGAAATCGGCGAAAACAACAAAGTACTTTTTTTAATTCTTGCATTACTGATGACGAAATTAATTCAAAGTTTTATTTATTAAAAAAAAATAATAAGCACAGTGCACAAGCACTATAGAAACTTTGCATTTGGTTTGGGCAGCTGCTCACTAAATAAAAATTTTTACCATATGATAATGATTTGTTTATACATTGATCTAATCACACAGCACTGTTGCATTTTTGTAGTTTGATAAAATGTCAATTGAAAAAATTTTACTCACAGCAATCTTTGACAAGCTCGAAATCGCCACTTTTTCAAATTTATAGTTGTTTCTTACACATACAAATATAACCTTCAAATTGAAAAAGTGGCGATTTCGCGCTTGTCAAAGATTGCTGTGAGTATGATTTTTTCAATTGACATTTTATCAAACTACAAAAATGCAACAGTGCTGTGTGATTAGATCAATGTATAAACAAATCATTATCATATGGTAAAAATTTTTATTTAGTGAGCAACTGCCCAAACCAAATGCAAATTTTCTATAGTCCACATAATGTCCATCTCAGACTAGTCCACATCTTTTCTGTCTAAACATACGCCCGGGGAAAAATCGCCTCTTTTTCCTGCTCTATTCTTAGAGCATTTTTCAAGGCTAGTTGTTTTAAAACAAACGTCACTACCGCACAATTTTAATTGGTTCCCTCATGTCTTCTGCATTCTAATTTTCAGCGTCAAGTCAACCAGATACAATTCAACCATACTTTAACTGGAAGAAATGATTTTCGTGGTATCTAGTAGAAGTAGATAAAATGGTGAATTTAACTGCTTAACTGTATTTAAGTAAAATTTTTTTTTTCTGTGCATATTGCAAATTACTAAAGGCTGGTTCATACTTATGAAAACACGTACCGCACAATTTTAATTGGTTCCCTCATGTCTGCATTATAATTTTCAGCGTCAAGTCAACCAGATATAATTCAACCATACTTTAACTGAAAGAAATGATTTTCGCGGTATCTAGTAGAAGTAGATAAAATAGTGAATTTAACTGCTTAACTGTATTAAAGTGAGAAAAAAATTTTTTTTTCTCTGTGCATATTGCAAATTACTAAAGGCTGGTTCGTACTTATGAAAAAACGTCCTTTGGACTTTGTCTAAAGGACAAATACAGCGTAAAAACGTCCTTTGGACTTTGTCTAAAGGACAAATACAGCGTAAAAACGTCCTTTGGACTTTGTCCAAAGGACAAACGTGTTCATACTTTTTGACCTTTGGACTTTTCCCTTTGTATTTTGTCCTTTGGACTTTGTTCAAAGGACAAATTTTAAGTAGCGTTCATACTTCGTCCAAAGGAAAAAGTCCAAAGGACGTTTTGGCTTTTCTAAAATTCTCCTTTGGACTTCGCCCAAAAAGCGTTTTGTCATAAGTATGAACCGGCCTTTAGAGTACTGTAATGTGTCATTTAAAATTTCTAACCACGTAAATCGTCACCCTTTTGGAGAGCATCGATCACTAGGAAGTTTTTAAATGTCAAAATAACCTATCTTCGTCGCTTGCACCGTCCGTTCTGATTTTAAAGCGGCGGCAGAATGTTTTTCGAATTTTTCAACAAAAAAAACGCACCATGAGATAAAAATTTATTGCAAAAAAAGTTAAGTTTTCTCTTGGGTCGCTAAGGAAGAAACAAAAGTTTTTAATTCGTGGCTTGCTTTTATTAAATTAACGGTGTGTTCTTTAGAAATCCCGATATTTACTCACTTCTCGATTTCCACGCGACGACCTTGGCCGCCAAAACGTGTCGGGCGGGGTTCGGTTTGAAATTTTTAACAAACATAGATTTAAAGTTAAACCCGAGCGAACAATATTGCGGAACAGGTTTACCCCTGTTACACTGCCGAATTTTTGTAACACTTTACAATTTGAAGATCGTTCGCCGCGATTTTTTTAAACGGAAACGTGCGAAAGGGGGGGAAACGCTAAAGCTGTTTTAAATCGCTTGTACTAACCTATTTTTTTGTACCCAAATATTTCCTACAGAAATTTACACCATTATAATATCATAATTATTGGTTTTTAACACATTTTATTAGTAGTTTAATGTTTAAAGCAAGCTAATATTAATTTCGGCTTTTTTTAAACTTCCTGTTTTTTCCCGGTCTTTAAAGAAAATTTTAGTACTTCCTAAGGGCTTCCACCGGTTTTTTTTTACTATTTACAATCAACAATTAATTTGTTCGATTTTTAAAAATTATGATAAAAATTAGAAATTTAGTTGGAAAAAATTAAAATTTCGCTTATTTGATCTAAAATATACTTAAATAATTTTGGTTTGAAAATAAACTTTTTGCCTGTTGAATTCACGCAAAACAAAAACAGTTTTTTTTAAATAAAATTAAATAGAAAACTGCGAAAAAAATTTGATTGGAGAGGAACCTTTTAGGTGAATATCACCAACTGATAGAGCGAAACCGCAATTTTTTTTGTTTTGTTTAAAAGTATACACACTATATATGTCTTAAATAATTGCAAGAGTTTTTCATCGGTGCGCTTAAAAGGGTAAAATATTTTAAAAGTAATGAAAACGTTAAATTTTTACGTTTTCTGCAAATTCTGAACGCCTTTTCCCAGATTTTGCACCATAGGCGCCGCCGGTGGTTGAGTAGAACCGGTGAACGGCGTGGTTCTCCTCGTAAACGGCGTGGTTGTCCTTGTGAAAGGCGTGGTTCCGGTTGACTTCTGGTTCCGGTCAACCGAAGCTATTGATGTTTCATCTGGAGACGAAATATCGGACAAGACGGTCGGTTGATCAGTTAAGTGCTCAGCTTCAGAAGGCAGTTGTTGAATTGGAACTAAAACAATAAGGAAATTCTTTTTTTTACTTTGACTGTTGGAACTGAAAAAACAAAGTAACTTGAAACTAGCTACTGTAGAGCTAACTTAAACAGAGAGTTGAAACTAAAGCCTCAAATAAAGCAAAATTATGTAACACGGCAAATTAGAACAAAAACGTCATGAAATAACAAAGATCCGCCATTAATTTGTCAAAACTTACCTTATGCTGAGCACTAACAGTGTATGGAATACGTAATATCAGATGTGGATGTAATTGATTTTCAAATAAACATATAAAGTATTTTGACTAGAAGTTTTTATATTAAATTCTGTTTATTGCGAATAAAAATAACGTAATACAATGTAGTAATTATAGTGCGATGTGACCAAATATAAATAAATATGAGTAAAATCAAATTGTAAAAGCGTTAAATCGTAATTTTAATAAAAATATAAAAATGAAAGAAAAATATGTAACAACCATCTACAACAAGATGCTCAATTGTCATTTAAAATTCTAATTGGAGCACTTTCTTAGTGAAATATGTCCCAAATAGGAAGTTCTCCAATTGGGTTCGTCCCAGTTAGAGCGTATGATTTGAATCGGGCCACTACACGCCGAAATTAGATCACACCTAATCCTTGAATCTCACGTAAGCGAGATTAAAATTTGAAAAGTACGTTTGCAACGGTTAAGTCACCATAATTCTTTGGTTAAAAAACGGCGCAAAAATATGTAACGTACTTGTGGTCACACTGAGCAACCAATTAAACTCAACGACATTGTAGAAGCGACAGAGCGGTCGCGACAGCCGCGACGCAGAATAATTATAAAAAAAATATAAAAAAACAATAACGGAAATACCCATTGTATTTTGAATTAATTTTATTACACGGCCTGAAGTTTGTGAAAAAATACAGCTAGAGTGACATTGAATGTCTTGATTTTGTTTTAATTAATACGTAACGAACTGAGTCAGTTTATTTTATAATTTACATAAGAAGGGCCAAAATCTTATACAAAATCTTCAATATATTAATTCTATTATGAATGTATTAATATAAAAACATAGGTAAAAAACATATATTATCACAGAAAGTAATTTTTTATGTTTTTTTAAATATCTTGCTGTACAATAAATTACGTTTTTAGATAAAATTTTTATATTTTAAAATTATTTTTTATTTTAACCATTTTAAGTATTTGGAAATGGATTTGAAATGAAAAATTTCTGGCATTAATCCAACAACATTCAATGTTTAAGTAATGTCGCTTCCTGGTGGCATTCGAGTTTAGTTGTGCGTGACCCATGCTTATGCAAATTAAACAACATCATATGCAAATTATTTCTTTTGAAAGATCCATTGGTTTTAACGTAATGTACGGCTGTTATAGACAGTCAGAAACTAAGCCCTAATCAGAGCAGTCGAAAGTCCCAATTCTACCGTGTCCGAATTGGAAATTATTTATTAATCAAATTTATTAGACAAAAATATGTAATTACATAATTGCGTTTGATATTAATTTTGATTTTATTATTATCTATTTTTTTGCGACTCTATACCTGTAAATCTAACTTCAGGCGGTGGGCCGAGCGAGTTGAATAACGATTTCTCCGCGGTTTTCTTGTTTTCCACTGTAGGTTGCCGTCCAAATGAGCTGGTAAACGAGCTTCCCGTCGTTTTAGTCTCAAGATGAGATCCGAATGGGCTGAAATACGTGGGTTTTTCCACTTCGGTGGTTTCGAATTGGTGGGGCGGATTCGGAGCAGATAGGATTCCGCTGGTTTCGCCGAATATTTCACAGTCCCCCTCTTTGTCATCGCACTCGACTGGAATACATTCTTCAGTTTCGAGACAAAAAATGGTGCCTAAAATAATATAGGTTATTCATTTTGAGCGAGTAAATAACATAGGTTATTCATTTTTTCTATTGTACATATTTAGTTAATACTGAAAATTATATTTTTAAAATTTGAGAAATGCAATTTTAAGTGAAAATCTAAAAAAAGCTAATTAATAAATAAAGTTTAGTTTTAATCAAAACTCTGAAACTAACCTTTTTATAAAATCATTATTTTTGCTATTGCTTGCAAGGGCATTGCAATTTTTTTTTTAATTTTAAAAAGAATTATATTTTTCTGCAACACTAAATTCCTATAAGTAATTTCTTGTTTTAATTTAAAGTTAAGTATCAAGTAAAAAATTTTAAGTTTTTAATGTATAAAATAAAACTTAAAAAAACTCATTCAAAAATATACATAACTGAAGAAACTTTTATTAGTCCCATTTGTTGAGATAAAATTTTTTTCTATTATTGGCCCCTAGATTTTTACGCTGTCGCCTAAAATTCGGAGACTAAACGCCAGCTGGGGCGGGTCCACTAAACGTGTGCTGACTAGGTGCTATCTTAGCACGTTGTTTAAAACTCTTGTTAATGTTTTAATTTCTGGGTTTTTTTTTGACAAAACTTATGGGACTCTTTTTTTAGATAGAATAAATTAATATTAAAGAGTTTTATGCATATTTGTTTGAAATAAAATGTAATAAAGCCTTAAACCGTAGTTAGGAGTTTTGCTAACCCGTAACTGAAGGGTTATTGCTTTAATCGGTTCAGAGTTATATACAAGCAAATATGTAAAATTAATAAAATATCAATTTGTGCCATGTCAAACAAAAAGTTCTGTCAGATATTTCAAAACCTAGAAATTAAACCTCAACAAGAGTTCCAAAAAAACCCAAAAAAAGCATTAAACAAGTAAGCGGCCACGATATAGCACGTAGTCAGCACGCGTTTAGTGGACCCGCCCCTGGCGCCTGGGCGCTGGCGAAAAAGTAAACCCAGCACTTGGCATTATTCACTGTTTTGCGGTAAGCAGTTTTTATTTTATGCAAATTTTTTGATTACCTCTCGGGCAGCTTTTCGAAAATTCCTCCTCCTGTTCGCAATCGGAAGGATCGATGACAATACATTCTTTTCGTTCGGCACAAAAGATCTAAAAAACGCAAATATGAAAAAATATTGATTTTTGACATTGTTTTAATATAAAATTTTCTAAAAAAGTCTAGCAAACTGCTTGCGTTTTTTGTTTGGAAAAAGGAGAACCACCGCTTCCAAAAAAATTCACGCAATATAAAAGTTATAGCTTTTTTTTATTTTGGCTAGACGATACAAACTTGAAAAAATATTAATAACTCAATTTGATATTGTAAACTATTAGCTAAAACTTAAGGTAAACCGAACAGTTATTCGTTGGATTAAAAAATACCCCCCATTAAGTAACCACTAAAATCACGAGAATCTGACGTCACTTTATCAAACAAATACTCTGTGTTAAACCGAATATAGTGGCTGATACACTGACGTTAGATTCTCGTGATTTAAATGGTTACTTAATGAAGGCATTTTTTAGTCCAACGAACAACTGTCGCAGCCACGTTGAGTTTACTTTTAGCTAAAAGTAAAAGTAATTCTCGAATTATTTGTTTGATTTGAATTATTTTAATTACAATTATCGTTGAACTATTATAGCAAAAGTAATTCTTAAATCTAGCGTAAGAGAGATCGAGGTCTAAAAATTGCGTTTGCAATTGTTGAGTCCTCCAAATTTTTGGTTGAAAAACCGCTAAAAAAACTGAACGTACTAATATTGAAAATCATACTTAACAACCAATTAGCTGTACACAAACGATGCCCACGCAAATTACCATTTCGTATGCAAATTATTTATTAAGTGAGATTCATAAATTACACATCTGTTTTTTAAGTCGCAAGGAGTTTCAAGTGTAAGGCAAACCCTAATTTTTTCTTTTATATCACTATAACAATAGCAATATTGCATGCAAACAAAACATGGCAATAGCTACTGTAATAAAAAGATTATACTTAAATCAAAAATATTTTACGTATTCGTATCGTATCCGTATTCAGTTGCATGTATTTTAAATTACTTGTTAACCCTTTGGGATTTTTATCACCGCTTAGACGCGGAGGTGTTATATCGCGTCGCTCATTGTAAAGAGCCGACCGGAAGCGGAAGTTGCGAAACAATTTTATTTGAGATAAAACTGCACTGGCGCTTTTTTTCGCCTTTCAGAACAATAGCAAAGGGTTTAGTATATAACAGTTTCTTACAGGGGTCTGTATTTTCTATACTTTTCTTCAAAAAGGTTGAATATTGCAGAGAACTCCCGAAACGAAAACGTGTAGTCGAACAAATTGGCATACATTTTTTTGGCCGAAACCTATCGGTAATTTTCCATAAAAAATAATAAAAAATTTTTATTTAAAGTTTAGAATCTTATACCTCATTATAATCACAGGTTACTGGACCTTCAAATTCTTCTTTGCAACCATCTTCCGAGTCTTCGAAATGCTCAACATCAGGAACACAATCTTCGGTTTCCAGGCAAAAAATGAAGCTAAAATTTGTTTGTTATTTTTTTTAAACTTAGAAAAATAATCAATATAACCAGAAATATCATATGTAAAAAACTTCAAACGTTGGTATGTCGCGATCGATAGTAAGGGCCGAACGGAACAAATTATTTTAGGCAAATTACACATAAATTGCATAAATTGTTAAAAAGAAGAAAAAATCATAAAATAAAAAAAACATACCCATATTCACAATGCCCAAATATATCCTTCGATTGTGGGAGATCGTAATTAGACCGGTGGCTTGCAAATTCCTCGATTAATGAGCTTGAGACCAGCTAAAATGTGAATAAAGTATTTTTTCAAGCAAATTGTTTCAGATTTTTTGTATAGGAAACACATAGATTGTAAAAAAAAATGCAAACTCTTAAAAATTGCCGGGACTGCCGTGGCTCAGGACCGTTTTGTATCATAGCCTTTGTTTCGAACCTGCAAAAACCCGAGAATGTCTTGTCTCGTAATTTTTGTATGTCTCTTCTGCTTTGTTTTGCTAGGTAAATTTTGCTTTATCCAATTGCGTCACAGGACCGATAAACTTTACTCCAAATATATTGCAAATCCGAAAATTATGCAGAAAAATAGTCTTTTTATATCGTTTAATAGGTTTTCAATTATAAACCGGGTTTGAAAAGCGTTTTAAGTTTTTTTTTATCTTTCAACGTATTTTTTAAAAATCAAAACTCACCAAAATTAGTTTAAAAATTATTAAGAAATACAGAAGAAATGTTTTAATATTTTTGCTTTTCTACCATTAATATTGAGATCGGCACTGATCAATAACTGAAAATAATGAATAAAAAAAATTTTTAATCAGAATAATGGTTTTATCAAAGGTGGATAATCTAATAAAGGTATGTCACAGCGGTCTGTAGCAGCGTGCATCATAAAATCCAATTCGGGCCGCATGTCCGGCCAATAGCCGCACGTCCGGCCAAAAGCCGCATGTCCGGCCAAAAGCCGCACGTCCGGCCAAAAGCCGCACGTCCGGCCAAAAGCCGCACGTCCGGCCAAAAGCCGCATGTCCGGCCAAGCCGCACGTCGGCCACCCGCCCCAAAAGCCCGCACGTCCGGCCACAAGGGAGTTAGATTTCTGCAAAGGGCTTTTGGCCGGACATGCGGCTTTTGGCCGGACGAGCGGCCTTTGGCCGGACGTGCGGCTTTTGGCCGGACATGCCGGCTTTTGGCCCGGACATGCGGCTTTTGGCCGGACGTGCGGCTTTTGGCCGGACATGCGGCTTTTGGCCGGACATGCGGCTTTTGGCCGGACGTGCGGCTTTTGGCCGGACGTGCGGCTTTTGGCCGGACATGCGGCCCGAATTGGATTTTATGATGCACGCTGCTACAGACCGCTGTGACATACCTTTATTAGATTATCCACCTTTGGTTTTATTAATAAATATAAAAATAGAATGAAAATTGACTATCAAAATATTTTTTTAACCACCAAAACAGTTTATATTTTTTTCTATATTTTTAAATTTAAATATAATTATAAAAAAAGTTTAAAAAAAACCCGAGCATTATTCGATCTATTCTAAATTTTTAAAGCTTTACGAAAAGTGCCGATTTTAAACCATAAAATATCTGGTTTAAAACATAAAATTTAATAATAGAATTTGATAATATGAAGTCTATATACTGAAACACCATCCTTACAGTAAAACATGTAAAGATAATACAAAATTATTGACAAACCATTTAATTTAAGTTTAATTTTAATTAGTAACCCATCTATATTTTTTAAAGCACGCTCAAACATATACCGAAAGTCTTAAATAATCTGTTAAAAAAGTATAAAGGACTGTAAATTTAACTTGTTTGAGTATCAATTTAGTTCTAGAAACTAGGTTTATTATCAGTGATTCTACTAATATTTATTTAAACTGTTCTTACTAAACTGTTGGTTTAGTTTGATATCTTGATTCCAGTTATACTTTTTTGAATAAATCGAAGATTTGCCGTCATATTTTAAAGCACTCTGTTCCCTTAAAATAAAGAGAAAAATAACAATTTCTTTTAAAAAAAAACGTCTGAGTAAAAAACTCACTTACTTTTGCAAAAAACAAACATATAGCCAGTTTTATATTTTGTGACATCGCGAAAAAAAAAGGCTGAAAATTTTTAAAATATTTTTATTTTAAGCACATTGTACGTAGCAGAAATGGGGTACAAAAATTATAACAACTTATTAAAATTCAAGCAATCAATATCTGAACACAAAGTTTTTTGTGTTATCAATAGCGAAGCAACGAGTCTTTGTGATGCCTAACGTCACCCCAGATACAAGCCAAGCAAAACCAAATTGCCAAACTAGCCACTAACGCCTTCTATTTAACCGCTTGAATTTAGTTAAATATTGAAATATCGCACTTTGTATGACATTGTAATTTGTAAAGGCAGAAAATAATAACTTAACGGCATTTCTGGTATAATAGACTGTGGTTTAAATGCAATTATTTTTAAAGAATTACATAGTTACAGAATTACATAATTACACAGTAAATTAAGTTTGTTCTATAAATAATCAGCTCATGTGAGTAGTGATCGACCGGGGCAGAATTTTTGCTGATGCCGGGGCCGGGGCCGGGGCCGGGGTAGAGAAATTTGGATTTGCCGGAGCCGGGGCCGGGGTAGAAAATTTTGCCCCGGTCGGGGCCGGGGCCGGGGCCGAGGCAGGCGAAATATTAAGCAGAATTTGTAATTTTGGTCATTTTTTTCAAATAAAAATTAATATTTTTACTCTTAATTATTTGGTTTATGTAATGAATAGTCACATTTTAGAATTTAAGTACTTTGTGAGTAAAAAAACTTATTTTTTATTACACAAAAGTTTTTTTTCTAAGCAGAACAAAATTTTTATTTTCATATTTCAATTTTTTTAAACCTAAATTATTATTTTATTTACATAACGTCGTTACTCTGACACAATGAGTCAAAAGCGTTGTAAAATACTCCTAACTATGACTCTTTTTATATCTTAACACACAAATAATCCAAGCAAAATGAGTCAGAGTCACGTTGATTTTATACTAATTGTGGCTCTTTGTGTCAGAGTAACAACGATAATATATGTACATTTTCACATAGTTATTCACAGAGTATATTCTACTAATATTTTATTTAAACTGTTCTTAAGCAAT
>JASAMX010026920.1:0-10578 GCA_030248175.1 Microlaimidae sp. YZB2_3
ACCCAACTTTCCGAATTTTTTACCCCTGACCCTCCTCTAGAATTTGAAATCTGACCCCCCCATCCCCCTCGGGAAAATTTTAGGTACCTTTTTTATACTAAATTTTCTTCCAAAAACGTGAATTTTCATCACATATTCATGCTTTTACACCCTTTTTATACATGAATATGGCTTTTTATTCAATAAAATGTAGTATTATCCTATAAAAAGAACAATATTATTAAAGTTATTATGGTTTAAAACTGTTTTGCTTTGGACACCGGACCCCACCTGACCCCCCTCTAGATTTCAAAATTTTGCACCCAGGGTCGACCCCCCCCCCTAAAAAGCTAGGGGGGGGGTCCGGACCCCCCTGGGACCCCCTCCTAGAATTCAAAATTCTATTTACCCCGGGTAACCACCCCCCCTAGCTTCCCCGACCGTGCTCACCTATGCACACAATGCCCTCTTTTCTTGCTATCGCTCAACCGAAAAAGGCAGTTGCAAGCAAAAGTTAGTTTGGCAGCTTTATACCGCTAAAAGTTCCAAAACTACCACTGTAAATTGGGATTAACGCCTTGATGGGTACCCCTAAAGTTTAAGGGTTTCTAGTTCTAAAAACGCTAAATAAAGCTATAATTCAATTTAAAATTTTTAAGGAGTAAAAAAATAAAAATTCAGGGTCGCGCACACTTGTGTTTTGTTGTTGTTTTGTTATGTTTTATTATATATTTTTGTCGTTATTAAATAACAAATTTTGTTATATTTTTATTTGAATGAATCTTTGTTTAAGATATTATGTGAAGGCAAAACTGTAGATATCCTTATTACAAACGTTTCGATTTTTTACAGATCATTGTCAGGGTTTTAACGTGGGTAAAAAGTTACATTAAAACTGACGATGATCTCTTAATGATTAAAACCTTGGTAATAAAGATTTCTACACCTATTATTTTACCTTCACACCATGTCTCAAACAAACATTCATTTAAATTATGACTCTCAAAGCAGCCCTAAAAGATATCTTCCAGACCTGTGCACGGTCTGGAAATGCCCCCCGTTTTATTGGAAGATTTGCCTCCCCCCGTTTTATTGCCCCCCCCCCCCGACAAAAAATGAAAAAGTACCCTAAAATTATGACGCCATTTTTGACCTATGATGACGCCATCATCGCAATTTTTTTGCAGTTTTTAGCCTTTTTCAATGTATTTTAAGCCATTTCAGACCTATTTTTACCTTATTTTCGCTTTTTTTGTCCCTTTTTTCTCTTTTCCCTTCTTTTTTTCTTCTTTTTTCCTCTTTTTTTTCTTTCCCCCCTGCTTGCCCCCGTTTTATTGCCCCCAGTTTCAAAATAGTTGCCCCCGTGCCCCCCCCCCGTTTTGGAATTGCCCCCCCCCCGTTTAAACCCCGGGGGGGGCAGTGCACAGGTCTGTATCTTTATTATATTATTATTTTTTTTTTTCAGCGGAAATCCATTCCGATCGAGCTGACGTTTGCGTCGCTGAAGTATTCGACACTGAACTGATCGGGGAAGGAGCATTGGCCACATTCACGGAAGCCCACAGGAATCTCCTAAAGGCAAGTTTCTGTTTTAATATTTTCAGAAGATGTAGGATTTACAATAAAAAATAATAGTAAGACGCTTGCTTATTCAAGTGTTGTTTCTAAAGATTGGATTTTTACTTTTTTTAAAAGAGGCAATGATATTTTTATTTAGAAATTGGGAAGTTTAAATTTTAAGGAAAATTTTTTTTCTATCTTTTAATAGTTAGTTTTTTCGTGGTTTTTTTAGAAAGGAGCTCGCGTGATCCCCGCATCCGCGAAAATCTTCGTTCAGCCGATACAATCCGCCAAAGTTTTGAACTGGGCACGCCCGGGGCGCGTGGACATTCCGGACGCGGGCGTGTATTTGGAGCCGCCGGAGATCTGCGCGCAGTGCGCCGGCACGTCCTCGGTGCACGATGTGCAGTTGGACCAATTACCATCGGACGCATTTCTGCCGGTTTCCGACCCGGTAGAAGTGTTTCGGTAAGTCTTAGGCGATTGTAATGTTCTTTTTTTTTGGCCGCGAAGAAAATAATCTTATTTTTGTATCAGAAAGCGTTACAGCTCCCAACTCCGCCCCTGCCCTGCGGATGACTCCTGGCTAGAGTCACAAATTTCACTATTCGTTAAATGTCACGTCTCGTTTAAATTCAGAGATGCTTTAGATTTAGTTGATTGTAATAAATCCGTTATATATGTATTATTGCCATTTTTTGAAATTAAAACATAGATGAACAGGGGGGTAGGGTGGGGTCCAACCATACATGGGCAAGTTGGTCCGGAGTGGGGGGGTTAAACCCCAAATTAGGGGGGGGGGGTTAAAATCCGAGAAACGCAAAATACCCATATCGTTTTTTTTCTGGAGTGCATTTTACCCATATCGTTTTTCGATTTTGAAGGAAAAATAGATAAAAAACGCTAATTTTAGGTCAAAAAGCCCTTTTTATTGCATTTTTGAGCTTTCTATTGCTTAAAACATTCATTTTGATCTCAAAACTTAAGTTTGGAGGCAGTTAGAAGTCATTTTAAAGACATTTTTTTTCTTCATTTTTCCAAAATTGGGGGAGTTAACTTTTTCTCTCCCCCCCACTTCTGAGTGGGGGGGGGTTAAACCCCCCTTCTCAGAATTTGGGGGGGTTAACCCCCCCAACCCCCCCCCCCCCGTGCCCATGTATGGGTCCAACCCTTCCCCCTAGCCTCGAAATTTTGCCCCCTCCCCCGAGGAAAAAATTTAGGGGGGCGCCGTCCCCCAAATTTTCGAATTTTTTACCCCTGACCCCGCTCTAGATTTTGAAATCTGACCTTCTCCCCTCCTCCGCTCTCAAGAAAATTTTTAAGTATTTTTTTATACTAAATTTTCTTCCAAAAACGTAAATTTTTAACACAAATTCATGTTTTTACATTCTTTTTATAACTTAATATCGCTTTTTATTCAATAAAATGAAGTATTATCTTTTAAAAAAAACTATTATTAAACCTTTAATGATTTAAAAATATTTTGCTTTTATTTGAAATTGGACCCCACCTGACCTGCAGGTTTCAAAATCTTCCACCCCGGGTCGACCCCCCCCCCCTAAAAAGCTAGGGTGGGTTCGACGTCGACCCCCCTAGGACCCCCTTCCTAGATTTTAAAATGTTATTTACCCGGGGTAAACACCCCCCCCCCCCTCTAGCTTTTTCACCGTGTTCATCTATGAATTAAAATCACATTTGGGAAATTGTATTTCACCCCTTCTAATTACGACTGCATCTGACACTCGGAATAACAATCTCGTAACGCTAAACTCAGCGTTTGTATAAAGAAGAAGGGATGGCTGAATATTTAACATTGAGCAGCTGTGGTGCGTTCCCCAGTTTTTCGCCTAAATAATCAGAAAGTGTTAAAAACGATTTTCCGATCGTTACGAATCACGCTGCATTGCCACACCCACAACTAAAATTTTTAAAATGAATTTGAAAGTAATAGATTGTTTTTATAAACTATTGGCGGGTACACAACAAATAAATTGTGTATTTTTTAGTTCAGAAAATTATTTTTTGGATTGAATTTAAAATCAATAAGAGCATTATAAACTACTGGCGGGCCACAGTACAGCCTAAACGTTTGTTTTCTTAATTCAGAAAATTATTTTTTAAGGAATTTGCATATTCTGACCGATAGTCAATTCTCTGTTGTACCTCTGATTCAAATTTTGTTTAGGATGTATAAATTGCGTGCGCTGCACTAAAAAGCAAATATTATTACTTTTTGTCAGCTGAATTCATAACTGCTGATCAATATTGGGATGGGAAATATATGAGAACATATTGTATTCGCCTAAAATTGTTTGTCCAGTCTGCACATATTTGTACACAGGTTGTAGTTGCGACAAAATAATACAAAATTTGAGAAACTTATTTGTACATTTTCATGCTTTTTTTCTCAGATTTGATTTCGAAACGCCGGGCGGTCTGAAATTCGAGGAGAGGAAAGTGGTGGAAATGGAAGTGGGATCGTGGTCGAAAGCCACCCGCGTAGACGCCGTCCTCATGTGGTGGGATTTGGATATGGACGGTAGTGGGGAATTGATCCTCTCAACTGAGCCAAACTGGAGACGAGAGACGCCATCGGGGGTAAAAAGATTTATTTAGTTATTACATTTTTCCGATCTTTTTTGGATTTTTAGTGTTAGAATAGAATGAAGAAGTTTATTTTGTCTATTGTTAGCAAAATGCACTTGATTAGTGTTATTAAAAAGGCGTGTGGTGGGATGTAGACAATGGACGGTAATGGCGAAGTAATTCTCTCAACTGAGCGTAACAGGGGGTGGGACATGCCCTCGGGCTTGGGAGTAAAAAGAACACTTGCTTACCAGAATTACCCTTTGCTTTTAAACGATGTATTTTTAAAAAGTTCGGATTTTTTAAAGAACATATAATAATATAATGAATAAAGTTTAGTTGCTCAGGAAAAACGGTGTTAAAAAAGTGAAGCAGATGATGGAAAAACTTTATCGGCTTTGGCGCAGTTAAAATCAACCAGTATTCTGTTGTTTGTTTTTTTTTTAATTTAGGTAAGGATTGCCGATTACTGAACAAAAATTGAAGAGGGTTCTAACAATTTTTTTAACTTTCAAAACTATAAAGTTTTTAGAAATAAAATATTATTGTTTGTAGTGGCGCGATCATTGGATGCAAGCGATTTACTATCTTCCAAATATAACAAAAATCGACACTAAAAAAGGAACGTTTCGGCTAATGGCGGCACACGACGAATACAGTTTTTGGTTCGATAGTTGTCAGTAAGCTAAAATTAAATATTATTAATATATTTGTTTTTAATATTGTCCTTGTGTTTTTCTTTTCACAAACTTGCGATTTATTTTAATTAAAATACAAATTCCGTAGTAAATTTCCAAATGGGCGATCATATTTTATAGTGGCTAGATGATTTTAGGTCTAAAGTCCAAATCTTTCGGCGGAATAACTGAACACGTAGGGCTGGCACTCTATGGAAGTAGCTAATTTTATTTCGCAGCTACTCCAAAAACACCATTTTAGCCCTTTGAGTTCTTTGTGAGTCATACCAAATTTTTGGGAAAATGTTACTAGTTATCCAACATTTAGAGTATACCCGTAACTTCAAATTCCTTGCTCATATATTATGGCCGTCACCAATTGTTTAAGTTAAAGCATTTTAGTATTTCTATCTCACTGTGAAAACTTGTTTGGGGGGACATGTCGAGACCAATTGAAATCGTGCAGTTAACTATCAGTTAACATTATCAAACAGAATTTTTATTTCCATTAAAATCTTAATTTTATTTAAAAAATCGTTAAAGTTAAAGTTAAAATCTTTCAAACTGAAGTTAAGGGAGTATCCGCTCACCGTCAGGAAGAAACATATAATGAACGCGCGAGAATAAAAAAATAAAAAACTTATGTAACCAATTATTATTAAGTTGCGTAAGATATTTCTCTCCACGTGATATTTTCTTGAAGAACGAGTGGTTACTTTACCACCTGGTTATTTTCACCCTGATAGAATTTATCTTTAGTAATAATATTTAGTATTTTTGTCAACTTTTTTGTTTTGTTGATAAAATATTTAATTAACTATTGCAAATTATCAATTTTACCCAGGTGTAATGTAATACGGAAATAAAATTTAGCCATTTTATCAAACAGAATTTTTATTTTCATTAAAATCGTAATTTTATTTTAAAAAAATCGTTAAATTTAGTATTAATATTTAGTATTTTTGTCAACTTTTTTGTTTTGTTGATAAAATATTTAATTAAATATTTCAAATTATCAATTTCACCCAGGTAATGTAATACGGAAATAAAATTTAGCCATTTTATTATTTTGTTAATAATGTGCAAGCATTATTATATTTTGTTTATAATATTATATCGGAATTTGAATTACTCACAATTAGTGTGTGATTAAACACTAATCAAAACAAACACACTAATTTTAAGTAAAAACATTATTATTAAACATAAAATTGATTTTGTTAAATAAAAAAATTTCAGAGAAATAATTTCTAATGAAAAATTCATTTGCAATTGCGGACTTCACGTGATTTGCAGTCGGTCCAATCTGGGTAGGATGAACGACATAAACAGATATCGAAAATATGCCAAAGTGTTATCAAAGGTAATTTTAACACCAAATTTAGCTTTTACAAAAAAGAACCTCTTAAATGTGATCAGAATTTAAAAAAAATAAGTCATTATATTTAATCAACAGATTATTAAGATATATTTTACAAAAGTTTGAATATTGTGTAAGCTGATCATTTCATACTTCCAAACGTATTCAACCTTAAAATGGCTAATTATTGTAATTGTCATAGAATTTATACCTAGAAGTTTTCCATTCAGCAATTCATTGAATATTAATTGGAGTTTCTTTCTCAGTTTATATCAGTTTTTTATCCTTTTTTTGAGAAAAATTTTTGCTTCTTTGAATCACTGCAGAAAAATAAATAATAATTATTGTTCTAATATTGTTTTGTGAGAGAAAATCGTTAGGCAATCAAAAAATATTCAACCACTTTTTTTCTTTTTTTTCTGCATGTCACGATTTTATTTTTATCTTATTACTTAGTTAGTTAGTTGGTTGGTTAGTCGTGCACGCACTTGTCGAGTGAACGATTGACTGTCTGTAATTGTCGAAAAAAATACGAGTTCGACCGCAGTAGTGTGTAAAATAATACAAACTATTTGCATTGAGATGTTGGTAAAAATTTTTGAAAATACCTTTTTTACTGAGTTTTTTACAATTTTACTTTATAATGATAACTGTTTCAGCATACTGCCGACAAAGTATTTTTGTGTGTCAGCGATTGCAGCCTTTTACCGCTGCTCTTAGCCCAGATGGGCGCTAAAACGGTCTACGCTTTGGAACCTAATAGACTGGCGCAAAACGTCATCACGGATTATGTGGAAAAAAACGAATTGACGGAAAAAGTCAGAGTGATTTCTAGCGAATTGGAAATTCCGGAAGAGATTGAGGTTGGGGTTTTGTGTTCAGATATTCTCTGTTAGTTTTTCGGATTAATTATAACGAATTTTAAAGGCAGTTGTGTGAAAATTTGTTTTTGGCAGTTTTTAACATTTTTTACTCAATTTAAAATAAGTATAAAGTAAAAAAAAATTTTCTTATTTTTCTAAATTTATTATTTCTATTTAATTACGGTAGCTGATTTATCTTTGACCAAGCCACCAATTTAGTGTGTTAGAAAAATGGCTTATTTTCAAAACATACAATAACGGCATCAAATCTAAAACAAGACAATACTCACTAACTGTTATAATATTATATTATGACCTTAAATTAAAATATTGGTTTTCCTACCCTTAAATATTATTCTCCAGAGCTCCGGCTATTTAAAGCATAGAAAGCTCATATGCTCCGTAGTTAGTCTCGTAAATGAACGATTTTAAACTTATTTGAGCTTCAAATATAATTTAAATTACTTTATCTGTATTTTTAAGACTATTTTTATTGTTTTTAATAAGTTTTGCAAAATTAATTAAAAAAAAAATTTAATAAAATAAAATCTGTGGCATCACTTTTTAATTATTTATGAAATTAGTACAAAAATAGGGTGAAGTTCGTTCCGAAGCTTTTAAAAGCGTAATTCAGCTCGGGGAAGCGTTAAAAGAAAAGTTTTGAGGCTATTATTTAGTCTGGCTTACGCTTTTTTTAAATTTATTTTTTTTAGATTGACGGTGTTGTGGGGGAGCCGTTTTTCTTCTCTTCGCTTCTTCCGTGGCACGATTTGCACTTCTGGTTTTTCCTGCAGGATTGGCTCAAGAATCGGTCGCCGAATCAAAAATTACCTCTTATTTTTCCAAAGGTAAGTAAGTCACCACGGGCTTATTTTGCTAAACTTGTAGATTGATATATAAAAACGCAAAATTTTCTTAATAATTATTATTTCAGAGCGCTAGTCTCTTCTGCCTCCCGATGGAATTTCGAGATTTGTGGAAAATTCGCGCTCCAGTTGGTGTTGTGGACGGTTTTGATCTCAGCGCTTTTGACAGCATGGTCCAGGTAAAACTGTGAATGTTTTAGAATTCTATCATAACTGAAAGATATTATTAAGCCCGGCAAGTATTTAGATTTCAAGCAAAAAGTGCAAAAAGAAGCGGTTTACTAAACCTGGTTTTATTGTATTTATTTCACAATAATTGATTGTATTTCTGAAAGCTTGTTTTTTGTTGAAATTTTCAGTTTTTATTAAAAAATTTCTGGCTAGGTTTAGGCTAGCTAAGCGTTCAATATCGGCTTTTTATTATAACAAGATTGAGTTATGTGTGTTTTTTCTGTCCTAATTATGTTTATGTATTTTCTACGATCATTGGTTCAAGCTAGAATTCTGTAGGTTTAAAGGCTGGTTCATACTTATGACAAAACGTCCTTTGAACAAAGTCCAAAGGACAATTTTATAAAAGCCAAAACGTCCTTTGGACAATCCAAAACGTCCTTTGGACTTTTTCCTTTGGACGAAGTATGAACGCTACTTAAAATTTGTCCTTTGGACAAAGTCCAAAGGACAAAATCCAAAGGGAAAAGTCCAACGGACAAAAAACTATGAACACGTTGTCCTTTGGACTTTTTTCTTTGGACAAAGTCCAAAGGACGTTTTTACGCTGTATTTGTCCTTTGAACAAAGACCAAAGGACGTTTTTACGCTGTATTTGTCCTTTAGACAAAGTCCAAAAGACGGTTTTACGCTGTATTTGTCCATTGGACAAAATCCAAACGACGTTTTTACGCTGTATTTGTCCTTTGGACAAAGTCCAAACAACGTTTCTACGCTGTATTTGTCCTTTGGACAAAGTCCAAAGGACTTTTGCCCTTTAAACTTTGTCCAAAGGACGTTTTGTCATAATATGAACCAGCCCTAATGGGACGTTTGTTGACAATGCACCTATTTGCAGTTTAGGACACAGACTTCCCAAAAGCTTAATTGCCTTTAATTGAATTTTTACAGCAGATGTAAAATATACTATGCGACAAAAGACATTATTTTCACTCGCTAAGTTTTTAAAATACACAATAATATTTGCATTAACGGTAAAAATTAACAAAAGCGAAGCAGTCCGAATATTATGAAAATATAGATTTATGCAACTTATTTCTTTCCTTTCATTTATCTTTTATTCTGCACAATCAATTTCTAAATAGTGTATAAATTAAGTTGTGTCAAAATGACATACTGCGCAATTATCTCAGAATAAAGATAAAAATATTGTCTAAATAAAAATTTTATTATTTTTACTTGGCTGAAAACTACGTAATTTTACATTATGAGTCATTTAGCCATGATAATATTATTATGTTGATAACGAAACCGCGTGTATTTAGAAAGCCATGAGTAGCGTGGACGCCATAATCGAGCCCCAGCCCTTGTGGGAGTACCCCGGATGGGCCTCCGGAGCTCCGCAAAAAGTATTCACGTGGGATTTTAACGAGGCAATTCCTACCGCGCCTATAAACGTCCCGTGCGCACTAACACTGGAAAGGTATTTTTTAATTTGATAATAATCTCGAATTTAGATTTTTATAATCAAATTCAAAATACTTTTGAAAACCTCATTGTTGGTATTTTTTGTTTTAAAAGCCAGAACGAAGTATAACCAAGTTGACGCAATATTTCAAAAAAAAAAACTAGCAAAATAATTATTTTCAAACAAGCTTCAGAAATTTGCTATTGTGCATTTTGATATTAAAAAAAGCATGGTTTGGCAAAATAAGTTTATTTCAAACCTTTGTTTTTTAACCTGCTATTGTTCAATGCAGATATATTAACTAATGATTTTCTTTTCTTCCAATATCATGCTCCGGAGCTTTGGCCATTTTAAGCAAAGGGGGCTTCGGAGCTGTGCCTCTTAAATGAGCGATTTTAAATTTATTAAAGCTTGAAATACATTAAAGTTACTCTATCTGAATTTTTAAGAACATTTTTATGGTTTTAAATAATTTTAAAAAAATTTTGACAACTTAGACTGTGGTACACTCTTTATTTATTTATAAAATTAGTACAAAGATAAGGTGGAGCTTCAAAGCTCCGGGAAACATCACTTATTGTCGTTACTCCGACACAAAGAGTCACAATCAGTTAGAAATCAACGTGACTCTGACTCATTATGTTTCTAATATTTATATAATATTAAAAAAAGAGTCACAGTTCCAAGTATGGTCGGTGTCGGTGGACGGTGTCGGTGTACTTTCCAGTTTGCCCGGGAAACATCACGTATAATATTAACACTTGAGTTTTAGAAAAGGTTGCAACGGTTTGGCGTTCTGGATGGTGTGGAATCTGGAAGAAAAGGAAAATATCAGCACCGGATTGCAAAAAGCGTGCAAACCTGGCGAAGTGCCGACTTGGGACTGGTATTCGCGCCAGGGTGTGACGTTCATTTCACCACCGGCTACAGATCAAGAATTAAATCTTAATTTTACTTGGCATCCGGAAAACGGAGAAATTAATTTGAAAATGTGATGTAAAGGATAGATTGTTTACTAGCATTATATCATTGTTCTTAACCGGTTAGC